>JAEMOT010004284.1:62598-81597 GCA_019297695.1 Apostasia ramifera
CATCCAATTTGAATGGGCCATAGATGTTCATGTAGGACACGAAAGCTTTCTGTTGGTTATTTTTGGTATTTTTCCATATTTTGTAGGAACTGATCAAGAATTTAGTAAATGCATTATGAAGTTCATGCTGTATGGCTTCGAAGATTTGTGATTTTATTGCTATGAATTTTCCATGTCTTCATGATATGTGAGATTTGGTATAGATGCATTTTTTTGTCAATGTTTGAACAATGTGGATTGGTAGTATGTAAATGTGAGTTTTGAAATGGATATCTTGATGTTATCCGAAGTCTCTTAGCTTAAAATTTACTTGATGTAGGACCAAATTATTATATGAACTAATTCAATTAAATTCATTGCTGCTTTCGTCCTCTAGATGAATATGAATGGTCTTGTGTTACATGGTGCAATATGATAGAAATTAAAAAAAAAAATTACATGGATACTAATTTTTCTCCTCCTAAGAGGAAAAGGTATAACTAATGTATATGTATGCGTGCATGTGCATGTATGTTTATATATCAATTTACAAATTAGTCTATAGGAAAATGCTATTCAATTATTTTCCTGGTGGTTTTGCTACATATTAGTTATATGCATCCTGTTTCTAAAGTATACTACCAGAAAGAAAATGCTGTTGTTCTCGTATTTCAGGATAAGTTCATATTTTTAGTAGTTGTCAGCTTTGAGTTAGAGTACATAGATTATGAATTCATTATTCAATTTCATCATTTGAATGCTTTACTTTAAAGTCGTTTTTGATATTAATTTATTTTAAAGTCTTATTTGGGTTGTGTGGGCTGAAAGCACAGTTGCTTCTTGAAAAAGGATTGTATTTGTTTGACTTTTATGACTTTGTTTGCAGAATAAGTCATTACATTATTTTTTCTCTTTCACCTTTGTGATGCAGAGATGGTGGTGAGTTATCAACTCAAGACTTGCAAAAGATGGTTCAAGCTTTACCACAATATAGCGAGCAAATGGAGAAACTTTCGCTGCATGTCAATGTCAGTCATCTATTACATTTTTGTTTTCATCTATTACGTTATACCTTTTTTTCCTTGTTGGGAGATATTCCAAGTGACTCATCTAGTTTAGTGTGGTAGTTGCGAATAAAGGTAATGAGGAGAAAATATAAATCAATATGCTTTTTAGAAAGACATGTATATGTAGAGCTGTATTCGTGCCAACTTGATTTGAAAATGATTCAGCTTTTACTTAAACTCAAACTGCTCAAATTGAGGCTTAAATTTAAAAATTTGTAATTATTGATATCTTTAGATATAATTAACATAAAATTAACATATTATTAATTTCATAATAAATTATTTAAATTTATATAAATATTTAAATATTTAATTTGCTCATATTTTTATTATAATAGAGTAGATATGTAAGTTCTTCTATGGCCCAAATGTCGTATTCCACACAATGTGGGATTAAAAGTTTATCGTTTAAAATCAAAAATGTTTTGTGCCGATTCGAATGAAATTTTGAATGAGCCATATAAAACTTGAAATTGACATTGAGTTAGGCATCCGGCTCATAATTTGAATTAATCATTTTAGAGTTGATTCTGAATCGATTTAATTTTCGAGTTTTAGATATTTTACTCTCTTAGATTTGTGGCATGTGGTCCTTTAACAACTTGAGACAATCAATAGATAGCCTTATTTTATATGGGGAGCTATGCACATAACACAAAAAATTCTAATTGACATATTAAACATCCAAATATTATAATTTACTAATATAATACAAACACCATCTAGCTTTAGATATATGGCATGTGGTCCTTCAACAACTTGAGCCAGCCCATAGATAGCCTTATTTTATATGGGGAGCTATGTACATAACACAAAAAAATTCTAATTGACATATGAAACATCCAAATCTTATAATTTACTAATATAGTACAAACTCCACCCTAATTCTAATAACTGTCAATCATGGTTAAAACTCATTAACAATCATGTTAATATCCAGTCAGCTCTCTCCTAGATCTTGTCGCTTCGTATTATAGCAAGAGCGTTCGCGCTCTTCTGTAGTGGCAAGTGTTTGGATCGGCATGGTAATCAGCAGCCAATTATTTCTGGCACAAAGGCGAGGTTGCTAGTAGGCTGTCACTGGCTGAAAACTCTCCAAGACAGATCTATGGGGTAGTGGGTTTGGGTATGAGTCCTTCTGTGGTCTATGTTGGTTGTTGTATTTGGCCAAACTTGACGTCTCCCTTCATGTATCCTTCAAAGATGGGAGTAACCTTTCTCTGTGATTTGCAAACAACCTACATCTCTCCAATCACCTCTATGATACAAACAACTTCTGTAGTCTCATCCCAATAGATTTCTGTAAATGTGGGTTCCTCAAATCCCTTGAGATCTTCTCCAACCTTTCTCGTCAAATTTCACCTAAATGGGTTTGGGGCTACACGGACGTACGGAGGCACATGGGAATTGACGAGCTTTCTTGGGCACCCCATTTGTTCTACTTATCTTTCGTGGAGTTAAGATTTGAACCTATTACTAGCATCCGGAGTTGGACGCAATACTACTAGTCAACATAGTTCTATCACAATGAACGATCACCAGAGACGAGGCAGATGTGTTAAATAAATGTAGTATTCTTTACATAACAGTATATTGTAATAGTTGTTTTTTTAATACAATATTGTAATTTAACTCTGGGCTTTTGAATTTGTTGGTGTTAGTAAATTGTAAAGTTTAGGTTATGTATCTAAGATATAACTAAGATATCATTTTATGTTATGTATGGAAATCCTCTTGAGCAGATACAAGGAGACACATCAATTTTGGTATTAAAATTACTACTTAAGAATTGCATTTGGATGAACTTTGTTATATTATAATTGCAAATTCTGCTGCAGAGGATCTAGATCGAGAATTTGTATTATTGAAATATTGGGATAGGACTATTTTTTCTTCGCAGTTTTTGTTAGCATGTCAGATATCTCAGCCTTACTATTTCTATTTTTATACCTAAAGGGACTCGTTTACTTGATGTTGGCCCTACAACCTTTCAATTCTGTTCTTTTTTAGTTTTAGTTAAATAGAATTGGCTGGGCCTTATACATCTTTCATTAATGTTGTACTTGTCAATTCAATTATGTTCTAAAACTTCAATAATGGAATAAACAAGAATATAAAATTACTAATGGATGTATTCATTTCTGGTATTGATTTGGAAATCTCTTAATTGATGTATGACAGTAAGGAGAGATGTAAAACCAGATCTACAATGGCTATAAAAAGAGTAGTTGTTAAGAGAAAAATAATCTGCCATGGGGACAAATGCATGACAAGTATCAAGGAATCCATCTTGGAAAGTCAAGAAGCAAAATTTAAACGCTCAATTTTGCATTCTTTTTGTCATAATTTATCATGGGAGAAACATTTCAAGGAGTAAAGCTTAATACATAATGTGATGCCTGTGACCAAAAGGAATGGAGAGTAGCATATAGCGATCCGGTCCAAAGAGAGCAGAGAGTAGAGAAATCTTGGCAGGCTTCTAGATAACAGAAGGCAGGGACTCCTAGTAGGCTTCTAGGTCAGAGAGAGAAGGCTACAAGAATGAATTGTCTCAAATTCAAAAATAGAGAGAAGTTTCTGAGCTATAAAACTAATAACATGACTTTTGGGGTCAAAATCATGAAGCTAATGATGAGAACTCTGTAATTAAGCATTTTTGAGCTAGAGTAGCACCTGGATAGTTGACTTACTGGGAATTTCTTAAATCATGCAGTTTTCTAAAGCTGAAGCTGACAATTCCTCTGCATCTAGGTCATGGGATGCTATAATATGGTATCAAAGCCGACCTCCCACAATATATTGTGCTTCTAAGATGAATTAGGAAGAAACTGGTGGGCCTATGTTGCCCGCAACCTAAGTGGGTGGGGGGTAGAGAGTAGCTTGTAGTGACCAAGTCTTAAGAGGGCAAGAAGTACAAAAATCCTTGGCAAGTTTCTAGAATGATAAAGGGACAGAGACTCCAAGAAGGCTTTTAGGTTAGAAAGAGAGAGGGGCCTAGGAATGAATCGCTCCATATCAGAAAAGGGAGCGCCTTAAGTTATATAAATAATAATATGACCTTAAAATGTAAAGGCGCCTTTTAGGGAAAAAATTGTGAAGCTAGTGATGCGAAATGCTAGAATAGCGCCAGAATGGGTGACCTTTTAAGAAGTACTTAAATTATGCAGTTCTCTAAAGACAAAGTTGACAATACTTCTATATTTGGGTCACGGGATGCTACACATAGTTCCATGATTCAAAACCCATGAACTAAAAGTACACTACAAAGCTTAGGGATCTATAAGAAACTAAATCTTGTTTAAATTTCGAAATCTGTGTATTTTATTTTAAGAAAATAAAATGGCAGTTCAATTATCTATCATGATTATACGTGTTATCCATTTATATTGTACCTGGTGTAATCTCTGATTAGTTCCATTGTATGGTGTGCATATGATCTCTTGTCTCACATTTTTTTGATTTTCACAGATTGCTGGAAAAATTAACAAGTTGATTAAAGATTTGGGACTCCGAGAACTTGGCCAGTTAGAGCAAGATCTTGTTTTTGGTGATGCAGGGGCAAAAGAAGTTATTAATTTTCTTAGAGCAAATCAGGTTCTAGCTAGCATTATTGTCAAACAATGGGTCTGCATTACCTATATGTTGTTAAGCCGATTTGACGTTCACCACCTTGTTTTCAGGATGTCTCTCCTGAAAACAAATTACGGTTACTAATGATATATGGATGTGTTTATCCCGAAAAATTTGATGGTGACAAAGGTGTCAAGCTGATGCAGGTAGTTAGAATTGAAGCATTGGTTGCATATAAATCTGTTTCCCATCTGTTTCATTCTTATGGTGCACATTCTTATCATTTGTTTTGTTGTTCTGTTTCTAGCTAGACGTTTTTTCTCACCTCCTAGGGATTTTTAAATCTTTCAAGAGGTTGAGTATTTTGATTCTTTTCACATTTTCATTACTCCCAACAGCTGGAATCTTGATTTCTTACAATTTGTTTTCTAGTTTTGTATGTTTTCTATAATACCACCTTATTTACCTCAATCACACCTTTACCTCTACTTGTGTTACTGCTGACCATGGTAATTTAGTCAAAGTATTCTTGTATTATTCTAGAAATATGGTGTTAATCCTTGTGCGCTCTTGAAAGGATACTGAATTTGGTGTTTATCCATTAAAACAAATTTAAGAACTAAAGAAACACACAATTCATCAGAGAATGAGAGCTTTAGGGATGGAAGCAACAATGTATGATTAAGTGTAAAACCAAAGAGTAGAATGAGAAAATTTAAAGTAAAATTAGTAATTGAGAAAGCGTATTTGATTATAGTGGTTCGTTTCCAATTCGGTGTATCTCCACTTGCTAAGCAAGAAAGTAAATCCTTGCTTTTTAAACTCTAAGAGAACTGTAGTAATCCTTTGTCTCTAATTAGGAACCTCATTTTGAGGCTAAAGAGAACCTCCAGAACCCGAACTCCTTTAGGAGTACTAGGGAGAAACATATAAACTTCCTTTAGCCTAATAAGTGAACAGACAATGAAAAATATGAAAAATAAATTAAAGAGGGATTTACATGTCATTTTTAAAGTTGAGCTTTTTACTTATTTCACCCCCCATTGTTAGATATTTACACTTGTCACCCTATACTTGAATGCATAATTACAAACATAGCTGTGATCTTGGCAGATTGTTGGTAGACCTCCTAGAAAGTCCATGGAGATGCTCTCCCATGGCCTGACAAACACACACAATGATATGTAAAGCCTTTGTTTTTATGTTCGTTGGCTTGGAGATGTTGTAGTGATTGCGTCCTTCAATGTATCTTTGAATGTTTTTTGACATGTGCTGCCAATAAATCTGTAGTTGGATATTTTGTATCATCTTGGTGATGTAAAACTAATCCGCTACCTTGAAAGTATGGGCCTATTGAATCCATCGGATTCCATCTCCTTTCTCGACTTAGATAGTTGCCACCTTATAGAGCAAATTTTCTCGGATCTCATAACCTATTGCTCGACCTTGCTTAGCATTGGTTCGAGCCTCATTGAATTCGACACATACTTCTCTTGTTGATGGGCTAACACCTATATGAGGGTGGATAAGGTGATCAGTGGACATGACCTGTCAACAAGCTTGTTTTTGACACTCTTCTTATATCAGATCACTTGATTGTATTGCTAGAGGTACACCATCGACTTCATGTGGTGCTCTTATTGTAGCTCACTCTAGGTTTGGAGATACTTTAGGGGTTGGTGTTCTGTGTGGATGCCTTTTCCTTCCCAAGCAAGTGTGATAGCCAGCATTTGACGACTTGATGGTAGTTCTTTTATGCTTCTTACAGCATCTCTCACTAACATGTAACAGGCCAATCGACCTTCACTATGACTCCAGTTGCATACCCCGACACATCATCCTCCACTATGAATGGTCGTTACAGGTTGGTTAGTATCAACAGTTGAGCCTCACAGTCTCATAGATCTTCCACTTAAACAGCTAGAAGACTTCTTGTTGCCTCCAGACGTAGGGTTGATTTGTGTTGTGATGGTATGGGCTGTCAAGGTGTTTACAAAGAAGTTATGGCTGAGTATTCTCATGGATTGGTGGGCTCTGAGGTAGCTTTATACTTTAGTCTTGTTCTTAGGCATGGGCCACTCTTAGTTGGCCTTAACTTTCTCCAGGTCAATCCAGAACATGCTGAATTCCATGTATGATGAGGTTTCTTATTGGAAGTAGCACTTCTTCTCATTCAGCTGAAGTTGATGCTTCTTCGGGATTGAACACTTCTCGCAAATGCTTGAGATATCTAGGCTATGGAGGAAGACGTTGAGATATGAGAGCAAGACATTGTTCATCAAGTGCATGAGGGTCATTGGCACGTCACAATTGGAATGAAAAATCAAGCACTTGATATAGGCTCTGAAGAGCCTTGAAAGTTGTCTTCCATATGTCCTCATTCCTGATGTGGTGGACTTGGTGTTATTCGGACTTCAAGTTGAGTTTTGAGAACACTCATTCTCCCTTCAGTTAGTCAAGGAGATCATCAATATGTGGTAATGGTCTTGTCAAAAAAAAGTGGTAATGTTTATCAATTCTTGATGTTGACCCTATTCAGTGCATGATTCTTGATTTGCATGTGCAATCTCACATCTTTCTTCAAACTAGTACTTTGATGGTTGTTGTGGGTTTGTTGGGTATGTTCCCCAAGATTTTCCCTGAGAGTTGTCTTTGCTCAAGATGTATTTGGTTCTCTCAAGTGCTTAAGAGACTTGTCATTATGCGTCGCTTGACTATGGTTCTCTCGAGTAGTGGAATACTTGTTAAGGAGACATGTTCCACAACATATGACTTGTTCTGTTGAACAAAGCTATCTTAATTAGGATGTCATCACGAGCATCTGTTGTCTGAGATATCCATTTCAGTTGTAAAGATGTTTTGTTGCTTCCATCCAAAACATCTTGGGTTGACATCTTGGGAAAGAAGCTTTATTGTTGATGGATGGTAGTTAGGATATGCTAAGGTGCTCGATACATAAAGCACCTTAGATTAATCTCTTGATTAAGCTAGCTTGTTTTTCAAAAGTTATATTTGTTTGTCTTCTCAAAGAGGATTGCTCCTGATTATGTATTGTGAAAGATGAGCATTTTATTTTAACAATCTTAGCTTATTGAACTAAATGGCCAAAAATGCAAGTATATTTTTCTACCCACATAAGTCATGATCATAAGGGGGTTGTTGTATTTGAACTTAAGGAAGTTTGACTAAAGATTTTTCTATTACACTTGGATTATTCTAAAGCTCAACTTTAAATTCATCTTCTTATATTAGTTTTGAAGGCCTTGACTAGATACATTAAGAAAAATACCTTGGTGTATGCTTTTTGTAGGTTACTTTCTAAGGCAAAACTTGAGCTATGTAGTAGTTCCTTAAAGTCTAAAATTTTTCATCTTAGTAGCTTCAAATTGAATATATAAAGTGCAATTCTAGTCGAGATAGAAGAACTTTTATAGGAGACATGATTGGTGATCAATATATTAGGAAAATAGAGTAGTTTAGATACCTTAAATTAATCATACAAAATGATAGTGAAATAAATAATAATATTATTAGTAGATATCAAGCAAAATGTATCAAGTTGAGGAATGCACTTATTGTGTTATACAACAACAACCACCAAGCCTTAATCCCACTAGGTAAGGTCGGCTACATGAATCCTTTATTTTCATTGCGCTCTATCAATTACCAAATTCTTATCTAAGTCTAAGTAACTAAGATCACTCCTTATAGTTTCTTTTCATGTCTTTTTTGATCTCCCACTTTCTCTTTGTACATGGGCAAGATCCAATAGCTCGATTTTTCTAACTGGAGCTTCAATCGGCCTACGATTTATATGTCCAAACCATCTAAGCCGACTTTCTCTAAGTTTATTTTCAATTAGTGTAACACCAATTTTCTTTCGGATAACTTATTTCTTATTCTGTATTTTCGTGTATATTCACACATCTACCTTAGCATTCTCATTTCTGTAATATTTATTTTATTTGTATGTTTTCTCTTTGTAGGCCAGCATTCAGCACTATATCATCGCTGCTCTTACTATAATTTTATAAAATTTACCCTTAAGTCTAGATGAGATTTTTCTATCGTACAACACACCAGAAGTATTTCTTCATTTTACCCATCCTGCATGAATTTTGCTAATAACGTCATTATCTATTTCACCATCATTTTGAATGATTGATCCAATATATCTAAAGCGCTCACTCTTCTTGACAATTTGATTACCAATTGTCACATCTCCAATATAAGTATTTCTTTCTTGACTAAATGTGCACTCTATATATTCAGTTTTTAATCTACTAAGATAAAAACTTTTAGATTCTAGAGCATTTCTCCAAAGCTCGAGTTTCGCTTTAGCTCTCTCTTTAGTTTTCTCAACAAGAACAATATCATCTGCGAAGAGCATATACCAAGGTACCTCATATTAGATATGTCCAGTCAGGATTTTCATAATCAAAGCAAAAAGATATGGACTTAAAGCCGAGCCTTAGTGTAATCCAACTGTAATAGGAAAATTCTTAGTCAAACCTACTTGTATTCAAACACAGATAACAACACTTTTGTACATGTCTTTAATAACTTGAATATAAGCAATACAATTTTTTTTTTTCTAAAACTCTCCAAAGTACTTCTTTTGAGACTTTATCATAAGCTTTTTCCAAATCAATAAAAATCAAATGTAGATTTTTCTCTCTCTTTAAACTTCTCCGTTAAACTTTTCAATAAATGAATAGCTTCTATAGTAGATCTACTTGGCATAAAACCAAACTGATTCTCTGATATCTTAGTATTATATCGTAACCTATGTTCGATCACCTTTTCTTAGAGTTTTAAAGTATAACTCATTATTGTGTTATATAATAGAAAAATCTATTCAAGCTTAAAGGTAAATTTTATAATGCAATAGTAAGACTGATGTCATTATATGATGTTAAATGTTAGCCTATAAAGAAAAAATATACGAATAAAATAAGTGTTATGAGAATGTTAAAATAAATAAGTGAATATATACAAATGAATAAGATGAGAAATAATTATATTTGTGAGAAAGTTACGAAAGCCTTAATTGAAGATAAGCTCAGAGAGGGTCAACTTAGATGGTTTGGATATATATATTGTAGGCTGATAAAAGCTCCAGTATCAAAAGTTGAGTTATTGAATTCTACTCATGTAAGAAGAGAAAGTGAAAGGGTAAAAAAGACATGACAAAAAACTATAAGGAATGATTATGCATGCTTAGAGCTAAATAAAAACCTGTTATTTGATAGTGTAATTAAATTAAAAAATTCATGCAGTTGACCTTTTCTTGTGGGACAAAGGCTTGGTTATTGTTGTTGTTGTTAAAGTCATAATTATCTCCAAATTTTTGAAAAAGATATATATATATGTGTAAAGGGGAAATACTTTATTCTGCTGAAGTACATAGGTATATTTAAGTCACCGGTATACCTTAATATTTTTAAAAAACATGAATCAACGAAAAATGCACCCTTTGAAAACTTTAGTCAACTCTTTCTCTTAATCTTTAGGCTGAACTTTCACAAGAATTAGGACTACAGTTGAAATTGAGTGGAGTTCAAGCGAGTTAAGTCAAACTCGAATTTGAAATTTTTGAGTTTAGACTTGCTTGATTTCTGTTTTTAGCCCAACTCAATTTCAAGCCAACTCGACTTAAAATCATTGGTTTCAAGCCAACTTGATTTTGGTTTTGAGCCCAACTTAATTTGTTATCAAATAATCTATCAATTGTCTTAAGCAAGTACTTTATATAAGTTCTTTTTAGGGCTCAAGTTTTTTCTATTATATGGTGGTACTAAACACCTCCATAAATAAATAAAATAGTAAATTTTGGGCAAACTGGGGATCAATCTTTACCAACCTTGGGCTAGCATATCTTACCAAAAGCTTTATAAAAATTATGTATATAATATACATATATACATACTTAAATAATTCCGAGTTGGTTCGAATCAATTTTCGAGCAAGCTTTTTCAAACTCAAAAATAACTTCAAGTCAGTCAGTCTGACTTATGAATTGAGTCAATTGTTTTCAAATCGATTCCGAACTAACTCAATTTTTGAGTAATTTTCAAGTTTTGGGTATTTTGCTCATCATTAATTAGGACCTCTTTTGAATGGAAAGTTTTCCATTCATATTTGTAGAGTATTTTGAAGAATTAATTTTGGAAAAGTACTTTTCCATAAAGGTTTTATTTGACTTGACTTTAATGCTTACTTGATAACCATTGAATACTTTTTTTTTTTGATAAAGATAAACTTTGAATACTGCTTTGCACTTGTCTGTGAATTCATGTTTTGCATGTTTGAAGGTGTTCTGTTTACCCGTTGTTAGAGATATTTGCATTGGCAGCTTGTATTCACTTAGGGCTTAACAACACTGTTGAAATATATTATTACTCCAATTTTGCTTATGAAGTATTTGTGATATATCTTATTCAATGTGTGAACATATCTGAATACCAACTTTCAGCTAGCAAAGATGTCAACTGAAGATATGAACACTGTGGCAAATTTAAAGTTCTTGGGTGGTCTTGACACTAAAAAGACTTCAGGGGGGAGCTTTTCTTTGAAGTTTGATGCGCAGAAGGTAAATTAAATATTTGTTGAAGCACTTTTTTATCTTTCTTTTCAACTTCTGATTGGTGTCCAATTGAACTAATCTTCAGAAGAAGCATGCAGCCAGGAAAGAACGGGAGGATGAGGAGGAAGCATGGCAACTATCACGTTTCTACCCCATGATAGAGGTATTACAATGCTTGCAAGATGCTAGTGGTTCAATGGTTTTATGGAATTCTTGAAATTGAGAGTAATGTATTACTTATCATGGCACGTTTTCTTGCATGATATCTTACGAACAAATTCACTATATTATTTTTGTGATTTGTGAAGATAGTTTGCCACTGGGGATGGCAATGGAGAAGATCATGCTATTAACTCCATCATATTAGCCCCCCACAGCCGCTTGTAACAGTCTCAAACCCACACTGATTTTATACGAACTCGATCCCAATTTGTCATCCCATAAATAGTGGGTTAGGGCGGGTTTTCCTGTCCGAGCACAAATTGCTATCCTTAAAAAAAAGTTGTGGTAATTGCCTGTTAAATTATTTGCATACCCTTCTAGTGTATACATGGATTAACTAAACTTGAAAATATTAATTAACAATAAAGTCAGTTCAAATCATTGTTATAATTTTATGGTATAAATTGTGTTTTGTATTATTGAATTTGGTTTTCTTGTTTTATTAATTTATTTTACGATAAATTGTTAGATAAAATAAATTATTAGTGGCATTTGTTCAAATTATCATTCCTTAGATGACCAGTCAAATGTCTAAGCATGTGATGCGTCAACTTTATATTTGATTGTAAAATGGCACCACTCATTGCAAGGTGTCCTCCAACCTCCATGCTGGTCATGGACACAGGATTTGATTTTTTTTGTTATAATTCTTGAAGTAGAGAGTAACAATTGCTATGTTACTTTTCAGGAGCTTATTGAAAAGCTTAACAAGGGAGAACTTTCCAAAAATGATTATCCTTTTATGAATGAACCGGCTCCTGCTAAGCTAGAAGCCCCCACTACGAGTGCACTTACTCAAAGAGGCTGTAATCAAGGTCCTCACTCCATGAGATCTAGGCGGACCCCAACATGGGCTAAGCAGCGCATTTCTGATGATGGCAGTTCTAAGTACTCAACACAAATTCCAGATTGAACTTTTATTTGTTGTCCATTTCTTCACCATATGCATGTAGTGAATAATAGTTTTGAGATGTAATTAGCAACAGGAAAATCTTCAGGCTTACTAGGGCATGCCACCTATTCCAGTCATGTTTTCGTTGGAGTTTATTCGTTCCATTCTTTTCAAAGAGATGACAGCATGACCCTGCAGAGAGGGTGTGGCATTAATTTTTTTTAAGGGTGAAATACTACACATTTCCCATAAATGACTTCAAACATTGTAGCCAATTTTAATTTCCTTTGTGGTATCATGCGTCACATAGGCAAAATCAATTTTTTTGTTTGTGGCACCATTGTCACATAGGAATTCCAGTTGGATTCAAAGTTTGAGGTCATGTATGAGGGTTACAGAGCATTTCTCTTTTTCTAGGTATAAGGAGAGTAGAAAAGTTGGCAATTTCTCAATTCTAGGGTTTAACATTTTTCAGGGTAAAAGCACTGTTGTTGCCTCGCTTTTGACCTAACCATAGCTATTTGGTCCCTTGGTTTTGCTTTGACTTCAGATCGGTCCTTTACCCTTTAAAGAAAAGATCTTTTCCTTGCGTATTTTGGTCATAAAAGCACAGGAAATTGAATTTGTGGAGCTCTTGTCTCAGGTGATGAAAAAGACATTTTCGATAAAATGGACCAACTTTTAATTATTAAAATAAAATGAGGGACTAATCAGTGAATGCCAAAAACGAGGGACCAGATTGAAACCAGGGTGAAGATCTAGTCAAAGTGCTTTTTAACCCTTTTTTTTTACTTTTAACTTAAATGCTGCATTTGATATCAGATATGCAGCTTTAACTTGCTTATAATTTGGCTTTAACAGTGATTCAGTATTAAGGCATGCATCTTCTGATTTCAAGAGAATGGGTCAACGCATATTTGTGTTCATGATTGGTGGTGCAACCAGATCAGAGGTAAAGAAAATGTAACCCTTTTAGTAATTTCCCGTTTAGATAGAATCTTTATACTATCTTTCAGTTTCTTTCATTCTTGCAGCTGCGTGTAGCTCACAAGCTTACCGCAAAATTAAGGAGGGAAGTAGTCCTTGGATCTTCTAGTTTAGATGATCCTCCACAGTTCATTACGGTGAGCAAAACAATCGAATATTTTTTCAAGGGCTTTTATTTTGATATCAGTTATATATGTTCATGCATAAAATAACTAGGCCCTTTATAATCTGTAGCTCAGTTGTCTACTTACAGTAGAGCCGTATGGGAATACTCTGCATTAGATGGTTGTAACTATTTGGGTGTTCATATACTAAAGTTTTGATACTTTGGTTTGTGTCCTTAAATATTTTTGGCTGAGCTTCATGGGTTGATCAGGCTTTAGCTTTAATTGAGCTTAAGCTGCTCCCACGCTTACAGACTGAGCTACGTGGCGCGTGGTTCTTCTAGGATACAAATATCAATTCAGTAAGTAATTATGTGGTTGACTGTGGCCAATGGGATGAACATGAATGAAGATTGTTAAAGCATGTGAGCATATGCAATAGTTTCTTGTTGGTTAGTTTGAAATATGCTGGGATATATACTAATGGTTGGCTAGGTTTAAGATTTTGGTTCAATATAGGAATATGACAAGTTTTTAAAAAAAAAATTCTCGTATGTGCATTTATTTACATATTAGCTTTGAACTTTTGGCCCCAGATTTCATTCTAACATCAGTACCCTAAGTCATTCCCTTAGATATCTTTTCACAGGAGTGGAGAGGAGTAATCGATGAAGCTGACCCAACTAGTTAATGCTTCGTTATTGTATTATTGCTCCGTTATTGTATAAGCTTCTTAAGATTGTTTTTCAACATGAAATCATATCATTCTGTCTGTGATCCTTCCACCCATTAGCCATTAACTTTGTTTTGCAGAAACTGAAGTTGCTTAGTTCCAAAGAAGTGTCAGGAAATGCTAAACAAATGCCTGCTAAAAACTTCTACTAATGCCCACTAGCATGCGAAATCAACCAGATTTCAAGGTTTATCTCTTTAGATGGTAATTAATTGATGAAATGGAGCATCCTCGCTATTTCAATTCAAATTTAATTTAAAGCTTAGGCACATTGCAGGTTTTAATAGGAAAAACTTCATTGCTTGCTTTTTATGGATGATGGATAGTGGCATGATGAGCATTGTATATACATACATACAACAGGAGGAAAACAGCTTGCTGTTCCACCAATGCAAATCCAGAGGTGATTAACTTTAGGATTATTATAATCATCTGTCTTTTTTTCCCTTTAATTCATGTTTATCTCATTGTATCTGGAAGTATAACTTAGAGAAATGCTCAATCTTTCAAAGATTTGAGTACTTGGGGATTGTCTCTTTGTCCTGGAATGTAATTTAGCATCAGGAACTTGCTTGGTGAGCTGATTTCACTATGTTCTATTTCACATATGTTTAGAGTTTGACTTCTAGTTGTATACCACTTTGTTATATATTGACCTTCTTTTTCTGTTTTACTGCCGGAGATTGTGCATCTCGTCAAGTGTAACTGCAAAAAATGAATGTGAAAATGGTGTATGCCGCTCAATCTAGTACGATGTCAAAACTGAATTGCATATCAGACTGGTTCTTTTATAAGTGCAAAAGATAAATACTAGTTTGAGAAGAGACGTTTGATTCGATGTTATCTTGATATTATGTTATTTAAATGCTATCTTTCGAATCATAATTTTATAATTTCTTAAAAAATCATCTAAAAATATCATTAAATCAAATAATTATTTTTTTAAATAACATGACATAACATTGAAATAGCATTGAATCAAATATATATTTTTTAAAGATATTGGTTTATAATTTAAAATATTATTGAAATTCTAAGATCTCAATAACTTGGGAATCTATATAGAAATTGATTTCTGAAAACATATATAATAATGAGGAAGTAAAACAAATGTGCGCCACTTCCAAAATAGGAAATTTTAATTAATTAAACTGAAATTTTAGTTAACCTTTTAATTGTTAGTAATGGTTCAGGTTAAATTTTAGAGTAAATTACATTCATGTTTTTGAGATTAAAGCATAATATCAATTAATTTCATAATATAAAAATTTTAATATTTTCATCCTAAATTAGAAATAATATATTAATTAACTCTATTTTTTTATTATTTTAATATTAAATTTTATAAAATACCACTATTATCTCTAACTCTCACCCTCGAGCTGTGCAGTCGTGTGCAGTCAGGCGTAGCTGCGGTTGCGTATCCCCTTGCGAGGGTAGTCGGCCTGGCTAACCGTCTTGCGGCCCTTGGGAGGGGGTGCGTGATCGTGGACAGAAAGAGAGGGGAAATAATTTTGATATTTTATAAAATTAAATTTTTAAAAATTAAAAATAGATAGGGTGGTCGTCTACCGCATCAATGTAAATCTTAACTTTTTAAAATCATGGACTCGTGGATATTATACCTTAATAAGTTCAAAAGCTGATTGTAATTTACCCTAAATTTTAACAATTAAAACCTTTTCGAATTTTAAATTTACATTTTGGATTTAATTAAATGAATTTATGCTCCAATTTGCAAGAATGAAAATATATAATGAGCAATCTTACCCCTGAAATTACAAATGTAACTTGAATTTCATGATGAAGTGATGGGGAAAATTATGGAACTCAAATATCCCAAACAAATTGAAGATTTATATGTGGTGATCCGCTGTCAGTGAGGTGGTGAAGTGATTTATGGAGATCGAAATTGTACGATCTTGTTTGGTTGAGGTCTAAAAATTTTTAAATTTCTTGAAAAATACTTTCATTAATATTTTATATTTTATTTCATATTATTCATATAATTAATTATTAAAAAATTAATTTTATTTCATATTTTATACAAATCTTAATTTAAAAAAAAAATATTTTATGTCCGTCACATATTTTAATAAAAACTTAATTTTATTTTATATATACCACAATCTTCAATAACAAAATATCTTTATTTCAAATCATAATATTAAACTAATTTTCTAATCTCAAAAAAATTTAAAATATATTAAAATTATACTCTAATTAAATAAGACCTATGTCATGCTTTTACCCTATTTGGCACGAGGGCCAAAATAGTACTAGTTTAAAATAATAATAATAAATAAATTTTTTAAATTATTTTACACAAATTTTAATATAAAAAATATTATTTTATTTTACAAACTCAATAATTTTTAATAAAATATTAACTTTATTTCACATCGTAAACTGATTCTATTATTTTGGTCTATGTTGTGAATAAATTTGATATTTTTATTGAAATTATTGAGTTTACAAAATAAAATAATATTTTTTATATTAGAATTTGCGTAGGAATGATTAAAAAAATTTATTTATTATTATTATTATTATTATTATTATTATTATTATTTTTTAAACTAGTACTATTTTGATCGTCGCGCCAAACATGGCCTTAGAGAAAGGATAAGGAGAAAGCATCCCATGCCTTCAAGTGGTATGGATGATGATTCCATCTTTTCAGTCCTCTAATTGACCCGTGTTGTCTTGTTGCAAAAATATTTACATTCGCGATACCAATTCTTTTGCTCAATTGTGTAAAGTTTATGATTTTCTCACAACCAACTTGTTTGTATCGAAGAGTTTAATGCGTCTTAGGAGACTACCTCTTTTTGTAGCAAAGTGGACTCAAATACTTTCGAAAAAATCTTCTAGCCTTCTTTATCTTGGCCAAAACTACTGTGACTGATTTCTTTTCAAAAAATAATATCTAATAATTATTCTTAATAAATTTAACTTTAAATTTATAAAAATTTAAAAAGGATAAATTACATTTAGGTCCCTGAATTTAACACTTAATAACACATAAGTTCATGTTTTTTAAATTTAACATCGGTGTCCCTAAGTTTTAATAAATTATTAAATGAGTCTCTTTTTATTTTTTTATTATTATTTTTTTTAAAATTACTATTTTATCCGATCCCTCTCTTTTTCTTCTCCTGATTGTCAAATTACTATTTTTTAAAATTTATAGACAAAATTAAAACTATTAATATTAAAATTATTAAAATTATCGAAACTACTAGAACTAATACTTTCATCTATGACACGCACCGGCAAATCTAGTCATCAGCAACGCAGAGGATGTTTTTTTTTGAAAAAAATTCTGTCCACTATTTTTCAATGATCTTAGTTTCTAATTATTATTGAATTTTTATTTAGAAAAATCTTTTACACTCATATTAATCATTTTAAAATACATTTGATTTTTTATAATTGGGAGTCAAACAGCACACAAAATAATCTCAATGTACTTCTAAACATCAGCATTAAAATTTTCACAAATATATAATAATAATGTTATACTAATTAACTTAAAATAAATTCTAAAATCAATGGTGATCAACTCAAATTAAACTTAGGGAGCATTTGATTTAGGGGACATTTGGTTCAGTGTTATCTCAATGTTATGTTATGTTATCTTTAAAAAGTAATTGTTTGCTTTAATGACATCTTTAAATAATATCATAATTAATTACAAAAATGCCATTACATGCTGACATCTAGATGTCACCCCAAATCGGGCGACATCTCAAGATAACACCATCAATTTATCATTATAATGTCAATAACTTCCAACTAAATAAAAATTATTTGGATAGCATTTATATTTTCTAATATCATAACATTAAATCAAATAAATATCTATTGATGAATAACAATGACATTTAGATAACATGACATCTAAATAATATTGACATTAAAATAACACTGAACCAAACGCCCCCTTAATGTTATCTTAATATTATATTATGTTATTTAGATAAAGTAATTGTTTGGTTTAATGATATCTACAAAGAATTTTCTATTAAATTATAAAATAATACTAAGATAATGTTGAACCAAAGCAGGATTTACGTCGACCGAAAGTATTAAATAATAATAATTATAAACTCGAGGAACAAAATCAAAATTAAAATGATACTAATTTTAAAAAATAAAATAATAATAAATAAATTTTTTTAATTATTTTACATAAATTTTAGTAAAAAAATATTATTTTATTTCATATACTCAATAATTTTTAATAAAAATATCAATTTTATTTCACATCTTAAACTAAAATATTAAAATCGAGTATTTTAATCTAGTATATGAAATAAAGTTAATATTTTTCTTAAAAATTGTTGAGTATCTGAAATAAAATAATATTTTTATATTAAAATTTGTATAGAGCGATTAAAAAAAATTATTTATTATTATTTTTTAAATTAATAATATTTTGATCTTGATTTTAGTTCTCGGAAAAAACAGGGCCAAATAGCACTACAAATAAGCTATTTTTTATATATAAATATTTTTTGTTACATATAAATTTTTTTTTATTACATGTAAGTATTCTTTCGTTATTTATGATAGAATGTAATATATATAGTATATTTAGTATTTAAACATCTAGTAGCACTCTCCTATTTTAGTGGGAAAGAAATTTGTCTGAATACTATAAATCTTAAGTTCGAACTATACTATCATAATTTTTAGTTGGGATGAAAAAATAAAAAAAAAATGTTCAACAATTTTAGAAAAAAAATATTTATACATTATATATAATAAAAAACATATTATTCTATAATACTATATTTACATATTTGTAGCAATTCAAATTTTATTTATGTGAATTTTTACTTTGTAATCTTAAA
>JAEMOT010004284.1:82866-112147 GCA_019297695.1 Apostasia ramifera
ATGATATTCTGTGAGCCCAAAATTATCGTACGAGTACCCCACTAAATACTCTATTATAGTAATTCGGCCAACGTCGGTCATCATATATTAGTCGCTGTTGTTGGTTGGCTATAGCCTATAACTATGCTGTCGGTTACATTCGATCAATACTATAAATATTTGAGTTAAATTAATTATAATAATATTAATAAAGTGTCAGTACCATAATATTTAAGTTCATAGAATTATACGTGCACAAATAATTTTTAAAAAAGGTATAATATATAAATAATTTTTTTTAGAAAAATATATATGTAATTGCACCAATTCTATAGTAGATTTGGGTGAAAAGAAACGTGAACCCCACGGTCCCTTTTTTATCAAGAAAGGCCGTTAATTGGACGGTTGAAAATGACCCGCTCAATTAGACGGCTGATCACTGGGCTTCACTGTCTACGTGGAGAAGAGTCCTCATAATAAAATGGGTAAATGACATATAGGTCCTCAGGTTAGTAGTCATTGCCCTTCGATCCCACTTTAAAATATCATATTTTTGGTATTGGCTTTAGTCTGTTTATTTTTTATGCTTTTACATTCGGCCACATCAACCTTGGCTCATTCTTATTTGTTAGATATACATTTTATAATACGTATATGCATTAATTTTAAGATAAAAATTATGTGTATCTCAAGTCCATAAAGCTAATGTAGCACCAATGATTTGAGCTGGTTAATCAAGTTAGATTTTATTAGCTTCTTTTTAACATTATTTTCTCATTTTTTGGATCTCTTGAGCCAACTCGGTTAAAGGTAAAGCCAATGCAAAATTAATTGTTGATGAGTTGCGCTAGCTTGAACTCGATGAATTCAATTTTCGGTCTACTTTTTTGCCAATATTTGATTCGAGCTTGAGCCATATATGGTTCAATTAGAACTTAGATCATTCTTATCCATAACCTTAAATATCAGTTGTTTATCACATTTTATATTACTATCAAGAATACGGAAGATGTCAGTCGTCTGCTCGCAAATAACAATGAGTGGCACCACCCATGTTTGATGGTAAAGCAAATGAACTAAATGATCGACTGTCCGTCTCGAATAATTTCTAACTATGATGTGATATCTATACGATGTTTAAAAGTGATAATTCTATGCCCAAAAAAAAACCTTCAATAATTTGGAGAAAAAAGAGTCCTTTGTAAAGGCATGTGTAATACCACAGGGACCTGAAAGCAATTTTCCCTTCTAGAAAACGTATCCAGCTGGCGTGGGCAACCCTAACAGCCTTACTGACTACCAAATGAAATGCTAAACTATCTCAATTGACCGTGAAGTTCCAGATTAGGAAATATAGGAATTCAAAAGTGTGATTTTTGAAGAAAAATCCCTTCCATCTTTCCCAACCCCCTCCCGGGGTTGGAATTCCACCGCCCCCCGAGATCTCTGCACAAAAGCCCTAGCTTGGCGTTCAAGAAGCTTTTGGTGTTCGTCATCTAAGAGCGGATCCGCTATGATGAGGTTTGGGGCTGCGATGGCGTGGAACGTCTTCAAGTTTTGCGCTGCGCTGCGCGGGCTTGGATCGCTCATGATTTTGCTGGTTCTTGCTGTCGTCGGATTTACGTACTCGGTCGTGATCACGGTCTACGGCCCCGCGGTGGTCTCCGGTGGCGCTGGGTTCCGATCTGCTTTTTCGATCCTTGCCCTCTTCCACATCCTGGTAGGTATTGCGTGCTTTCAGTGGAACGATTCTGCTTCAAAGTTGGCCGTATCTGTTGATCTCCTCCTTTATCGATGGTTTGCTAGAGGAAGAGTCGTAGATCTTAATAAATCTCCAGCAGGTTACGGTGTGAAATTATTGGCTTTGCAGCTGGTGATGCTTCTATGGAGCTACTTCTTAGCAGTCCTCACAGATCCCGGTAGCGTCCCGGCGAATTGGAGACCTGCTTTGGATGAGGAAACTGGAGAAGTTGTTGCACTGACCAACCTGGAGCTTGATAAGCAAATTTTCAGCTTGCAGAAGGCTTCGAGTCATGTGGATTCAGGGAATCAAAAGATTCGATATTGCAGAAAGTGTAACAAGTTGAAGCCCCCGCGCTGTCATCATTGTTCTGTTTGTGGGTTTTTTATCCTTTATTCTTTATACCTTCTATCTGCTCGCTGGCTTGCTCTTGATGCATGAAACCAATGATTTGTTAGGTGGAAGATGCGTACTGAAAATGGATCATCATTGCGTGTGGGTAGCAAATTGCGTTGGTGCTTTGAATTATAAATTCTTTCTTCTTTTTCTTGTAAGTTTCTATTGCTGATGTGTTAGATCTGATAATCGAACTTCTTTACCTTTCTTCTTATCATTATTAAGAACTAGTTCTCTGAAATTTTTTTGTACTTATTATAAAAAAAAACTTAAATTTGCAGTCTAAACCAGTAATAACTGGGTTAAATTATGATTGTGGTAATGCCTAGCTGCATGGGGTGGGGCTCAGGGAGTTTGGGTTTTATGATAAGCATGATGCCATGAACTGAAGTAGCATTTAAGAATTGGAGCTGGTAGCAGGGCATTATCTCTGGGTGTCATTTTCTAGAAGCTTCATCCCCTTCATGATTATGAGCAAAGCAATAACATAATGTAGTTGTGAGTTGTGAGTCTGAAGGCTGATTTATAACTTGCTTTGATACTAAATTGATGTAGAACTAGAAGGTGGAAATGAGAGAAGACTGGAAGAAAGGTGAGAAAACTATAAGGGAAGGAGAGAAGGCTAGAAGAAAGTGTAGAAGCAGAACATATCTTATTAATTCATCCAAAACTACCTTCTACAAAGTTCTAGGGTTTTCCATTTAGTTATAGACCAACTAGAGAAATAAATTAAAAAAACTTAAATTGGATAATTACTGATATGAAGATACTAACCCTCCTTAACTATGGAAATTCAAATACTAATAATAATTAGGATAAATTTGAATCATTTATCTAATATCTAACCCTCCCTTTAATAATGGAATTCTTTGTTGGAGTTATCTGGATCCATACCTTCACTACACTCCTCAGCATGAAAAGAACTCAACTTTGTAAATACGATTCAAGAAGATCTAAAATTCTACGACTGACATGAGATGTCCTTCTATATTTCAAGTGACACTAGCATCATTCTTCAATTTAAATGTTCCTAGAAGAGCAAAAGTAAGCAAAAAAAAAGGCTCAAACATCTCATGTTTGAATAATAAAACCTTCACAACTAAAGCTAGACTAATACTTAAATGATCCATGTGCATAAGTAATTATGGGAATATAAGGATAAGGAGGAAGTTCCTGCTTTCAAATTTAGAGTCTTCAATGTGTAAAAAACATATTTTTAGATGATATGTTCTCTTGTTTTCCTTTTCTACCTTGATTATTTTTTTCTTTTTAATTTGATTTTTGGAGGAATGTGATTATATTTTCTAGGGACATTTGTTTTGCGGAAATGTATTTGCTCTTTGCAAGTTGGGAGTAATGTATTAGCGTCAAGGGAACTCTATAATTATTAGTACCTTTCAGATTTATATCTCAAGAAACATGTGTTTGGAGACTTAATTTCTTAAACTTCATGCATACCTACAATGATTGCTCATCTCTATCATGTTTTACATGGTGCTACTATTTTGTTTTTGTTGTAATGCAGCTGTATACGTTCCTTGAGACATCTCTGGTTACGATATCACTCTTGTCCAACTTCATTGCCTTCTTTAGTGAGGAAGAGATTCCTACTACACCAGGATCTCTAGCTGCAAGTTTTCTTACATTTGGCAAGTCACTACCTTGGTGATTGATTCTTCTAAATATTCAATTCTTTTTTGCTTTCTTATTGGCTGTCTCTTTTTCATAGTCCTTAACTTAGCATTTGCCATAAGTGTTCTTGGGTTTCTGGTTATGCATTTGTCACTGGTGGCAGCTAATACTTCAACCATCGAGGCAAGTTGTAATGATACGTTTTTTGCACTTTTTCATTGGTATTTGTTGGAATTTTAGTTTGAGTTCTCTGTAAACTTCAGGCATATGAAAAGAAAACTACTCCAAAATGGAGGTATGATCTTGGACGAAGAAAGAACTTTGAGCAGGTTGGTTCTTTCGTGTTTGCATGCTTAAGCAAGCTATTTTCCATTGTGTAGACTGACATTTTTTGTTTTTTTAATATCTTGTAATCTCTCCATGATGTCTCAACCTTTTCTAATGGAAGAACTCATGGCCCTAAGTTTGAATGTGGTTCAACTATAGTATAGATCACAAAATACAGCTTCTCATAGCTGATCCTATACCAGATACATGAGGATCATTGTAGGTTAGCTGCTTGTGGAAACCTTGTCATTTATTATGATGGCAGATTAAAGTAAACAATATAACTCTAAATGGGTATGTTATGTTTAGTCATGAATTTATTGTTATTCTATTATTTTGAAGGTTTTTATCTAGATCCCTATCTGATCTACACAAAGTTCCTTATAGTAAAACACCTATCTTCAAATAAGTCTATATTGATGAACATAACAAGTTCAATTTTTTAAGTACATACATGTGACCTATCCCGTGAAGCTGTGAATATTTAAAAAAAAAGCGGTGATTACTGCTTTGTTTAATGCAAGTACAACATGGAATGTAGCTTGATCTAGGTTTTGCCTTGAACTATTGTGTTTCTTAGAAGATGAAAAATAATATTTTGCATTGTAATACTTTATGTTGGCAATATGACAAAATGAAGTGATTGCAGCTTTAGAACTAAATGACTCCATTTGCATTGTGCTTACTACTTTGACTTCTGATGCAAATGTTCTCTACTTGTTCTAATGTGTACTTTTTTGTTTTTTGTCCTTGTAATGTATGCAAGGTATTTGGAATTGACAAGTGGTATTGGCTAATCCCAGCATATTCAGAAGAGGATTTGAGAAAGATGCCTGCTCTGCAAGGCCTCGACTATCCATCCAAACCAGACTTAGAAGCCCAGGACTAATGATTAGCATGTTGCAATAAGAAGGTACCTCATCTCATCCACAACAGTGATACATCTTCTGCTGCCGCTTATGCTTGGTTGTGTTCTCCGCCTCTGATCGGGTAAAGCTTCCCGTTGATCGAGCTATTCACGTTGATTCATGGAAGAGGATAAAAGAAATGGACTCATGCATTTAGTTTGGTTGCGCTTCAGCCATTTAATGACAGTTGGAAGGTCTGACTTATTCATGTAGCTCAAAAGTTAGGAAGGAGGTTGATGCTATAACATTGATCTACATAGATGTTGTATAGTGGAAGTAGGAGCACGATATGCATACCATGCATTATTGGCTTACAACTTATATATATCATGTTCTTTAGTGTACTTTTTATGTTTTCACAGTACTATGTTGAAGTTGAAAGGAAAGCCAGAGGAGGTAATATGCAAGATTCGTTATATGTGCATTAATTGCTCCTAAATTTATGCCTTAAATCTCTTTCTTGTTGGTTGTAATTTTATGGTTCGCTTCCACTTGTTCTACGGTGAACAACATCATTACAATTTGTGTACTGTCTGTAGCTCAAGAATTAGGGAAGGTGGTATATGATAATATTGTTGATCTACATTGATGCTGTATATAGAAGCATGAAAATCCCAGAGGTTAGTTATATGCTAGAA
The DNA here is from genome assembly GCA_019297695.1 of Apostasia ramifera. Classification (NCBI taxonomy): domain Eukaryota; kingdom Viridiplantae; phylum Streptophyta; class Magnoliopsida; order Asparagales; family Orchidaceae; genus Apostasia; species Apostasia ramifera. The sequence goes on from JAEMOT010004284.1 coordinate 88,488, forward strand.
GCCTAAAAGGAGATTAAATTAAAAGAGTTGCTCAGCTTTTGGTTTGTTCTGATTAAGTTATTTGTGGATCAACTGCACATAGTATATTTTTTGATTCTCTTTGTTTTCATTGCAACTTGATGATTCAGTTGCACTTTAGATCTTCTATCAGTGCTTTAGGTAACGGTCATTCCATGAAGGTCGTAAATGGTTTTTGCACGTAGGTCCTAAATGGTCATTGCATACAGGTCCTAGCTTTTTTTAGTTTGGAAGTAATTCCACTATGCTGAAGTTTCTCTTTTCCTATTCAACTGTTAATGGAGCATTATATTGGGTATACTCGATCGATTAACTTTTATCCTCTCCCTCCCTTTCTCCCTCTCTTGTGCTGGAGAATCAGCGGCCTCACCACTTCTCTCTCCAGCCCTCATCTCACACAAACTTTCTACGTAAAAATGATGCGAAACGGCGAAAAAATAATGCGAAATGGTGTTTTCTCGCTATTGTGTGTGTGGCACTACTTCGGGGACCGCTTGCTTGCACGGTGTCATTTCATTGAGCACTTGACGGATGATATAGCGTGCTGGCCTGACCCAATAATCTCTCCTCACACTCTCTCCTCTTTCCTTAACTCTTGTTGGAGGAACTTCCACTCTCTTTGGCCTCTCTTCCTTTCATATTCTCATACGCTTTCTATTAGTCTCTCTTCAGATACACTCCTTATTGCTCTCGGCTTTTCTCTCTTACTGTGTCTCGCTCTCATTTTTTTTTCCTCTCGTCAAAGGTCTGAAGCCCTACCAGTTCTTTCTTTCCAGCACCCTCTTACTTTCCCTATCTCCTTTTCTCTGTCTTACTCTTTCTTCCACTAGCTCCTTCAAGTCTTTCACACACTCTCTCTCTATATCTCTTGCCAGAGGTTGATAACATGTTTACTCTTTTTCTTCGAGTGTGTTTCTCTCTCTCTCTCTTAATTTATTTACTTTTTAGTTTACCAGCTAAGTGGCCATCGACTTAGGATCCTGTTTCTCTATTATCTCATACTTCTGCAACTAACACTAGAAAGAAAAAGAGGGAGAAAGAAATAAGAAAAGGGTAATTTGGTCTAAAAATTATAAGTTGAAGTGGTCTTGAAAGGAGCTATCAAAAAAATGAGATTCAACTTCAGGAACCAAAGGTAGGCTGTTATCCAACCTAAAAAAGCCAAAGTGAGGAAGCTATGGCCCACATTCTCAACACCCAGATGTAGTTTGTACTAAAGCTTATCCAAGGCATTATGATAAGGAAATTTTTTTTATCAAAGATTATGTAAGGAATTGCAAAAAGTAGAAAAGCACTTGAGTGATCTTATCATCAAATCATCGAATTCTCACTCATTTGAAACTAAATAATTAGTTTCATAAATCCACAAACTTTAAAAGATATTTCTATTTAAAAACAACTTGTTTAAGAATTAATATCGCCACATATTTTAGCATTCTTTTTAACAGGCGTGTACCAAGATTAACATTTTGAGCAATTTAAAACAAAATTTGAAACTCACAATTTCAGAGTTGTGGAATGGTAAGTCCTATCTCTCTATCAGATGAAGGTTCGATATAAAAAAAAAACTCAAAATTTTGCATGGAACAACTAGTTTGATCAGATAGTTTGATCCAAAGATCGAATAGATCAATCCATATGTGAAAATTAAAAACGAGAGCTAAACTACTAATTTTCAGCCTAATTCTTGGAGGACTTCCAGAAGATTTCCTTCCACAAATCTTTAAGTTAAATACGAATACAAGCACTGTTGAAGAATCAGGTTAAGTATAGAGAGAGAGAGAGAGAGCGCGCTAAACCACTAGTTTTCAGCCTAATTCTTGGAGGACTTCTAGAAGATTTCCTTCCACAAATCTAGTTAAATACGAATACAGGCACTGTTGAAGAATTAGGTTAAGTCGATCACTGTTGTTTTTTGTAGCAATGATGTGAAATCAAAATGCCCAGGTAAATAATGTGAAAATGATTCTGCAATCAATGCATAGCTGTTGAAGAACATATTTATTCATGTTTACTCCACGCACTAGCTTTTTACATACAAAATTGATGCTATAATGCTACTGAAAGCACATTATTTCATCAAAAGCAGTGTTATATATTACCTGAAAGCTCACCAGCTCCAATAAAGAATAAATTTCTCTGGTCATAGGATGAGAACTATCCCCCACAACAAACTCATGAACAGCACCACCAAGCTCAATCCAACTGCAACCAGGTATCTTCCTCATCTCTCTTTCTCTTATTATCTTCCTGACTCTTCTAACATCTTCCCACATCCCACTGCCAGCATAAATATTGGACAATAGAACAAAGGAGCTGGAATCCCAGAACCCTCTGCGTGTTATAGCTTCTTCTACCTTTTGACCCATTAGCACATCGCCATGCTTCTTGCAAGCACTTAGCAGAGACCTCCATATCACATCATTCTCTCTCATTGGCATTTCCTCAATCGTCTTCCATGCATCTTCCAGCCTCCCAGCCCTCCCCAGCATGTCCACCATGCAGCCGTAATGCTGCAACTTGGGCTCCAGTTGATAATCCTTTCTCATGCTCTCAAAATATGACAGGCCTTTGTCAACTAAACCAGCATGGCTGCAAGCATTCAGAACTCCAATGAATGTGATGTCGTCTGGCTTGAATGGAAGCCTTGCCATGGCATGAAAAAGCTGGAGAGCTAATTTGCTGTGGCCGTGGATGGCAAGCCCGCCGATGATCGCATTCCAGTGATCGATTGTATTGCCTGAAACCTCAAAAACCCGCAAAGCTTCTCGCAGATGGCCGGACTTAGCATACATGTCGATGAGGCCGACTCCGAGTTTCCCATTCAAAGGGAAGCTGTTCCTGCCGATATACTCATGGAGAGCTATGCCATCCCGGACCCGCCCGAGCTCTGCAATGGCGGATAGAGCAGTAGATAGAGTGGTGACGTCAGGAGCCAGATTGCCTTGAGTTCTCATCTGGTAGAATAGATGCAAGGCAGCCGGAAAACATCCGTTCTTCACATAACCAGCAATCATGATGTTCCAAGTGATAAGATCTCTCTCAGGCATTTCATCGAACAGTCTTTGAGCGATGTGGACTTCTCCGGTGTCCATGTAGCCGGCGATCAAGTTTGACCACGAGATCACGTCCTTCTCCGGCATGATGGTAAACAAAGCAGTTGCGTCGCTCATCATCCCCAATTTTACGTACCCATCAATCATCGAGTTCCAAGATACCGAATCCCTCTCAGGCATCTCGTCGAACAGCTTCCTGGCCTCGCCTATCCCATCATTCGAAGCGGCGAATCCGCTTATCATGGAATTCCAAGCAACCAAATTCCTGTGTTCATCTCCCATTCGACTAAAGAGGTCATTGGCAGCATCCATTCTTCCATTCTTTGCATACCCATCGATCAATGAGTTCCAAGAGATGGAATCTCGGTGTGGCATTCTGTCGAACACCCGGCGAGCAAGCTCGCAAAGGCCGCATTTTGCATAGAATCCGATCAAACAATTCTGGATGTAGAGCTCCGCGGCCAAATTGCCCTTGAGGACGACGCCGTGGACCTGAACGCCGACGAGAAGAGAGGGGCCTTGGGAGCAAGCTTTGAGAACGAGAGAGAAGGAAAAGAGGTCGGCGGGGACTCCGGCGGCCAGCATAAGCGCGAAAGAGAGCATAGCGGCGCGAGGGTCGGAGGAGGATTTGATGATAGCGTTCCATAGGAATGGGTTTTCGACGGAGATGGAGGACAACAAGATGCGGCGGGCGAGGAGGCGAAGAGGTGGGTTGGGGGAGGCGCAGAGACGGATGACGACAGCGGCGGCGGCAGCCCGGTGACGGAGGAGGCCGGCGGTGAGGAAGCGGGCGTGGAGCTGGTCTGCTTGGCGTAGCGTCCGGCACTTGGGTATACTGTTGAGAAGAGAAGATGGGTCGGCCGGCAGGCAGGAGCTCGCCAAGCTGAGCATGGTGAAGAAAAATGACGTCAGTAGTCATCATCGTTTCACTCGCGATTTAATTTCCTGTTTATTGGGTATTTTTGATATAAATGCATGTCCTTAAAGAAATATAGATATTGAGAACAAATAATGAAATGCACCAATATAAAAAAAATAAAAATGTAATTCATGTCTTATTATAATATTTACGGGCACGTACAAAATAATTTTTTTAATTTTTAAAAAAAATTAGAACTTTCATAATTATTTGTGTTCAATAAATATATAGTTTTTAATTAAAAATTATTTTTAAATAAAAAAGAAAAAAAATATTATTGTATGAGTTTGATAAGATATAAAATCACTATAATATTTAAAAAAATATAAAATATGAAACAAAATTAATTTTAATATTAAAATTTGTAATTAATATAAAATAAAGTTAAATTGTATATTAAAATTTATATTAAATATGAAAAAATTATTAAAATTTATTAATAAAATAATAATTTAATTATTTTTTAGTATGAATCAAATTAATAGTACTTAAAAATAGTATTCAAATGCTTTAGTAGACAGTATTTCAAATATTATTGAGTAATTTAGTTTGTACATTATAATTAATGATATTCCTATAATTTAGATGCACTTAGAACTTAGAAGTACTATTTAAATAATTTATTAATGGTGCAATTTCAATTCTTGCAATTATTGTTGAAGCTTTTAATTAAAAGTACTTCAATATGAAAAAAAATTATTAAAATTTATAATAAATTTTAAATATTAATAAAATAATAATTTAATTATTTTTTAGTATGAATCAAATTAATAGCACTTAAAAGTAGTATTCAAATGCTTTAGTAGACAGTATTCCAAACAATTTTGAGTAATTTAGTTTGTATATTACAATAAATGGTATTCCTATAATTTAGATGCACTTAGAACTTAGAAGTATTATTTAAATAATTTATTAATGGTGCAATTTCAATACTTGCAATTATTGTCGAAGGTTTTAATTAAAAAAACTTCAATATTTTAGTTTTTGTTTTTATGAGTATTTCAATATTTTACTTAGTAGTACATTGAAATACTCTAATTAATGGTATATTTGAATAAATTTGTTGGAAATTAATTTATATGCTTTGAGAGTTTTGACAGTGATAGTTGTAATGTGATGCATAAAATAATTACATAAATATATATATATATATATATATATATATATATATATATATATATTTATGATCATTTTGTCTTACATATTAATTAAGTCAAATATTATATTTATATTGGAGTAAATACTCAATTTGTGTGTTGGGAATAAAGTTGGACTGAATCGGAAATCCAGCAGATCAAGTGCTGAAAGCAGGACTGGATTGAAAGAAAACTACTAATATGGGGACCAAATGAAAACGTGCCATTAAAATCAGCCCTAAATTAAAAAAAGCGGGCATTTTACGTTCGCTGGAACCGTCGAGGGTTCTCGGCCAAGTTCCGCCGGCTAGTCCACGGCGCTCCGCCGCCTCTGCGCACTACGCCGCACGATCTCCTCGACGCTCGCATCGACTCCGCGGGCTCCGCACGACCGTGCTTAGAGAAGGTTCCGCCCCACTCTTCTTCTTCTGTAAAAGCTTGCGGAGGTATGCTGAGGGAGATGATGGTGATTATTGAGGTTTCCAAAGATAGATGATAGGAGAGAGTTCCCCGTTTGAGCGATTCCGGAGCAGGGGTTGAGGATAGGACACGAAGCGGCCGAGGGCTGTGACGGATAACCACCGAAGGGTTTAGCTTCAAAGGCGTTGAAGCTCAAGCCTTCGGTGGTTATCTGTCACAGCCCTCTGCCGCTTCGTGTCCTATCCTCAAGCGTTGAGCCTCTTGCATTTTAGGGTTTTCTGTAAATTTCCTTTCCAGACTCCTGATTGGGTTTTTGTTTCGTTAAAACTAGCTATTGTTTATTTTCTGGTTAAGTGGAAGTTTGGAATGAAAGTGAGCATTCTTTGGTCATTTCTAAGTTCACATAGAGCTAGAATTTAATCATTACTTAGGTTTTTTTTTTCATTGAAACCTTATTGTTCCTGAACCTAGTTTCTTTTCTTCTTTGGGCTGAACATGCTTAGATGCCAAAATTAATGCCCTTTGTTAATCCATGGGTTAGTTTTCTGAGTATAACTTAAACGAGAATTTCTATACTTGCTGGAGTTTTTTGTACTGATTTTTAATACATTGGAAGATCCCTAGTCTGTTTCACAAGTGTAGAAAGTTTAAGTTTTGATGCATGCTAGTTAATCACTCTTGCTAAATTGATAGATTTATGGTTTTATATGCACGAGGTTCCTGAATTTACTTAGAACATCATTGAATTTCTCAGAAAATTTCATGAAACCTCATGTGGATGTGCAAATTCTTATATTTATGACAACTTATTTTGATTTCCTCTATCATTACATAGTTTCTAGATTCTAAGTTAGGACATTTCACTTATTGTATTTAGGTCCATTTAGTGGTTTAGAGAACCTTCTTATACATTTAGGCACAAATTCTTTTATTAGTAGCTTGAGGATTACATAGTAACCCCTACACTGCATCAAAACAGATTTGGATACTTATCCCTGTTGATCTTCACTTGTAGTCATCATTATTCTCTTGGTCGAACATTCTTAGACCATCAATTTTATTTACATGAGGTTTCATTCTTGTATCTTAGTCATCAACATGGCGCCTTAATGAACGGGATTTGAAATACTTTAAACCGAGAAACTCAACCAACCAAGCCTATACTGAGCCATTATTCCATACCTTGTGGAGCGTGAAGAAGGTTCCAGAATTTTTCTCCTTTCAACTAAGAAAACTTGGGGAAATGAAATTTCAACCTATGATGTTCCTTGAATTTCTTATAAATCTGGAAACATGGAGTTAGGCTCCATGAGGTCCATACACATACTTGTGAACTTTTGCCATTGTAATTGCCACACCATTATCTCCTTCTCCTCAACTGATCAGCATTGTAGGAACAACGATTGTACCAATAGTTCAACTTCTTTCCAGCCCACCGCTAGTCACGCAACTGTCCAATAGATCTCAAAGTTACGTGGCGAACTCACCACAATATACAAGAGAGTTATGACCGGTGGTTGGTTATCTGATCAGTGATCCCCCACTAGTGTTACCGTTGTCCTCAGTTATAGATAGGAATTTACTCTCTCCAAAATGGACAAGTCAAAAATCACTCAGCCATTATAAATTCTACTAAGTCCAATTGTTCCCTGAGAGATCCTCTCCTTCCTTGTAATCCACTCTTATAATTGCCTTCGGTGAACCTTTTGGAGTAGTGGAACCTTTTGCTTTGCTTAATCCATAGACGTAGGAGGATCTAAACCATGTAAACCTTGTGTGCTATCTTTGGATCCTTTCTAGTAGGCCTATGTAATGGAATAGATCTTCTTTGTGCAAGATCCTTCAATGACCTTCTCTAGACTCAAGCCCATGTCAATGCATCTTCTTCCAAAGAGAAGCAACAAATTATGATAAGAACATTATAGCATTATTATGAAAGAAAGAAGAAAGAACATAATTATCATGGCTGATTTCTTCTTAAAAATTAAGATTCAAAAGGAATTGGTTATATCTTTGTTTAAGTGCATAACCAATTACCAATTGGTTAAGTTTTTTTTAAGAAATCAACTGAATGGTTGATTGGAACTTTTGATTAAATACCTGGGACCAAACTGAATTAAAATTAAAATTTAAGGATTTGGAAGTAAATTTACAAATTTTATGTACCTCACCTAAGTTTCTTTACGGTTGAGCCTGAGTGGTCTTGGATCAAGGACTTCCGACCCTAGTTTTGACCCACCTATGCACAACATTGTGACCTCCTCAGTTCCCTATATTAGCGTCTTCTCCGATATCCCCACTGTCTCCGATAGCTGCGAACATCTTCCCTGTACTCCTTGGCCTCTGCCGTTGCTAATTCCATCTTCTACACAGTTGCATTGTGTCCACTTGTCTTACCCACAGTTTGCCTTCTATAAGGTCACACTTGTTATTTCCAATGTCATATCATTTCTTTAATTTATTCGATATCAAATTTACTTATATGATGGTTCGGTTATCATCTTCACTAACCAGTATGACACTGTAGCTCATTTTCGTTTGTTCTACAATCAAGATTGCCCTTTTTTATGTCTACTTCAGCAAGATGTCATTCACTCAGCAAAAGTGAACGAAAATTCTTGAAAAAGGTAGCTTTATTTAACCGTAGACCTTCATTTTACTAGGACGTAGAAGCTTCATTCTTCCTTCAGTAGGTCATCGATCATGAGGGAATGGTTTCCCATAACAATTTACATTTAAAAAACAACTCTGTCATTTTGATTTTGTGAAAATATTGAAGGGGTGCATGTGGCATGAGATGGATTTACACTTGTGAAGCTCAAAATTCACCCTTATTTTGAGCCAGCTGGAAATTTGATCAAAGAATTTTGATTCATATCATGATTCCAACATTTTGGATGGAAACTTCTTTCAAGTTTTTATGGCTACCATGAGATCTAGTATGTGTAATATATATAATATGCATGTATGCTGTATACATGTATGTATATAGTTCTATGAAAATATCTAACAGTACAGTGATCAAGTGGTTGCCTAGTTGCTTATTTATGCACTTGCATGATAGAGAAAATTAAAAAAGCTCTAAATGAGTTCCCTTTTGGGATTTTGAGATGGCCCTATCAAATCACAAGCCGGTCCAAACTCATATATATATATATATATATATATATATATATAATGTCAGCCTAACGAATCAATTTGATATTAGTTGTAAGTGGGTCTATCTGCCTGCTTTTCAATGGAGTATGTCCTTCAGGTATGCGTTCTGAATGGTGAGTATGTTGTGTTTGTGCAATTTCCATTTGAAAATGGGTATGGGGTCCATATGGGGACTAATGGAGTGGTTTAGGAGTTTTGCCAAATAACTCAGCCCATCCTACTTGGATTTTCTGTGGATTTTACTCTTAACTAACTTTATTGCGATCAAACTATGGCTATGGATTTCTGTTTATTTGGGGTTATTCTCAATCTTTCCTTTAGATTTGGACTTTGGTTAAACATTTTAATTATGCTTCTACTCGCAAGCTTTTTTCCATTTTCCACATATCATGTTTTGATTTAAGAATTGAGTTTTTCTTCAATATTTTTTACATATTTCATGAGAAGATTACTTCTATATCTCATGTCAATTCTGTAGGTTTTATTAAATTTTTTTGAACAGAATTTTCAATGTGGCTTGATAGTTTGTTTAAATTTGCACTGTAAGTCCTTTGGAACTAACTGTGTGTTGAATGCTAAAGTTATGTGGTGTTTATTTTCTATCATCTATATGTATTGACCTTTTTACATGATTTCAATTCATATCCGATGAAGTGGGGAGAAAACTTTGAGCTTGAGATCTATCAACTGTAAAAAATGTCGGATGTGGAAGATTCTGGTGAGATGAAACTGTTCTTTATCTTTAACATGATTTTTCTTTGAAGTGAAACTAATGCTCAGTCCACATAATTAGATAAAAGCAACACTACAGCAGGAAAGAATTTGTCTAAATCTCGAAGAAAAGCTGTGGAGCATGTGAAGCAATTACTAAGGCTCCAAGAAAAGGTTGTTCTTTCCTCCACGTGGCCAAGCTAAGCAATTGATAAAAGCAATGGAAATATTTAGTTTGTTGAAAGTCTTGTCATTGAATCATCTTGATTTGTGTGCTCCTAATACTGATCCAAGAAGCTTGTTTCCAACTGTTACTTTTCCCCGCATAATGTTTTTTTATAATAGTATAAGGAATCTTTGCATTAGGAGGAAATAGAAAGTGTTTCTTATAATTGTACTTGTGCGCTGTTTTTCATCTTTTATTCGGAAGTTTTCTTTTTTTGGTTGGGATTCATTGGGAACCTTGGGTGGTTGAGATATGACCTTTTTGCTTCAAGATTATTTAACGTCAATGTTGATAGTTCAAGGTTCTTTGCTGATCGCAGAGTCTCAATTGAAAGCTTTTAGGATTTTCTCTATGCCATTCCCTTAGGCCAATTCATAGAATGTGGATGATTAGAATTTGCTGTAATTTGTTTTGGATCTCTTTTTTAACATCTTCACCTTATCAACATTTACCTCTAGATTCAAAGCTAAACATGGGATCTCTCTTATAATTAAGCCTGTAGCTCAGTGAATCACGTTTCTTCTGTTGTTCACCCTGTACTGGTTTCCTTGACTGCAGGATCCCGAATTTTTTGAGTACCTGAAGGAGCATGATAAAGAGCTCTTGGAGTTCAATGATGAAGATATTAACGTAAACATTTTGTTTTCAGTTCTTATTTCATTGAGTGCAGCACTTTGAAGCCTGAGATTTGTAAAATATTCCTTTTCTTTTGTTCCTGAAGGATGATAATGGAGCTGATTTTGAGAATGTGAAATCTAAGCCTACAACACAGAAACTACAGGAACCATCCCGCAAAAAAATTACAACTACAAAGGTGGATTCCTGGTGTACTGCGATCAAAACAAAAAGGAGTGTTGGTTCTATCAGATCAGTGCTTCGAGCTTATAGGGCAGCATGTCATCATGGTGATGACGCTGAAGAGGGATCTGGGCAGAAGTTTACTATACTTTCCAGTAGTGTGTTTAATAAAATTATGGTGTTTGTTCTAAATGAGATGGATGGAATTCTCCGTGAATTGTTAGAAGCCCCAGGCACTGGAGGAAAGAAGGAAACTATCATGGATTTGATGACCACTAATGTTTGGAAGGCTCATGGTAGTTTAATGAGGCTATATCTTGGCAACACACTTCATATATTGATAGAAATGACTGATGAACAGATGATATCATTCACATTGAAAAGAATCAAGGCATCAGCAGTGTTTTTGGCAGCATTTCCTTCACTATTAAGAAAATATATTAGGGTAATAGAAAACTTAGATTGTTCCTTGTATATACCATTGTTACCTTTGTCCTAACTTGTACTGTCCATTTGGCTGACATAACAGTTAATGATTTATTGCATCATGTTTAAGTATTTCTTTTTATTTGCGTTGACATCATGTTAAAGTATTTCCTTGTTTTATTTTTTTAGGTTGTGCTTCATACATGGGCTACAGGAAGAGGTGCACTTCCAGTTGTTTCATTTTTATTCTTGAGAGACTTGTGTGTGCGACTTGGCCCTGATTGTCTTGATTCATGCCTTAAGGGCCTTTATAAGGCCTATGTGATGAATTGTAAATTACCAAAGTACATAACTAAATCAAAGCTACAGTACATTAATTTTCTTGGAAATTGTGTTAGTGAACTGTATGGCTTGGACCCAATAACTGCCTATCAACATGCCTTCATTTCTATTCGTGAACTAGCAATAATATTGCATGGTGCTCTCACCGAAAGGGGTCCTAAGGTAGTGTCAAACTCACCACTTCGCAATGTTTTTGTTGCTAAACAGTTTTTCCTAATTTTTGAAGTTATAACACGCTGTCTTGGAGGCCATAATACGCTATCTTTACTGTCTACGCATTAACTAACTAGCGTTCTTATTCCTTCTGAAAGGCTGTAAAAGACAAAAAGAAAGGAAAGAATTACCAGGAAAGCAATAAGAGTTCAAAGAAACAAGTGGAGGTTTGTCTTTGCTAAAGCAAAACTGCTTAAGCATGTCTTAATTTTTGTTGTTACTGAATGTCATAATACTCTGTTTCTGGATCAACCTTATTTTTCTATTTATCATGCTAATTGCCTTTAAAATTTCTTCAATGTATTGTTTCTGGATATAGAACAAATTTTAGGGGATGCAATGTTGAAGATGGTTAGTATAAATTTATTTAGATGCTGCAGCCTGTAAGCATGTGAAAGAGCAAGAAAGACCAAAGGTAGATTAACGCACAGGGACAGAATGGTCAAGGAATAGGGTCTGATCAACGTCAATATGTTCATAAGTTCAAATAAATTTAGTTTAACTGAATAAAAAAAATGCATGGCTAGAAGATTTAGAAGAAAACCAAAGAGGTTGCCCAAGGCTGTTGTTCATGTAAAACATACACTAGCATCAAAAGCCGTATCATGCTGTGTGACACTAGGCATTGACAGCACTATTAGGTCACAAAACATACTAATGAAAACCACAGTGAAAGTGAAACTAATCACTTCCATGAAAGTGAGACTACTAAATTAGCAAAGTCTGGGACACATTTGTAGGAGTTCAATGATGATAGAAACAAAAGTCTCAGGGCTATGCTCACTCATGTACACATAAAAATAGGCTTATTTTGTACACTGACATGGACATAGAAAAACAAACAAATACATTTTAATTTTTATACACCCACTAAATTTTTGTTAGTGATGGAGCCCAGATACTTTTGATGTTTATCTAAAGTATTATTGTTACCATGAAAACACGAAACTTAGTTGATTTGAGCGTTAGTGTCAAGAGACTCACCTATTACTTGGATCCACTTTGGAGATGACCCATGAAAGGGTCACGAGGAAGAAACCACGACTGTATGAGCCTCGAAAGAAGTACATGGGTAACAAAGTTCTATGAGAACAGGCCTCGAGTAACAATAACCCGGGAGAACAAGCAGGTCTTCGTTGTAGGTAACATCCTAGGTTGGTAGAAGAAGCCCTGGTTAAATGGGAGAGAACATGGGAAAAGACTCATAATAACTTTTGTTAATTCATAGGGATGAGACATAGTGAAGATACTTGAGTTGTGATGAAAGACCTCTGGAATTGCTACGGACAACTTTAGAAGAAGTAGTTGTTCGTGAAAATCTAGAAATCATGTTGTACGAGAAGTCATATGACGTAGTGTGGGAGAAGCCCAAATCCCTTTTACGTAGTGAAAGGAAAACCACCCAAGATGGTCTCTACTAGTATCTAGGAGACCAGCTTACTTAAAGTTCCTTGTGAGCTAACTATATTAAATGGAACAAAATGAAAGCAAAAGAATATTTAGTTTTAGTTTGTTTTGGTTGCATAGTTTATGATGGCCATAGAGAATTTGAAAATGTTTTACAATAGTTGCGAGCGATGACCGTTGGAGACGCATGAGTCGGAGATGTTGCATGCAGTGGTGACTTGATGGGCTGTCGATGCTCTATTTGCATGTGCTCGCAGGACAATAGTTGCGAGCGAGCTCGATGGACTTGGTAGATGCAGGTGAGCTTGATGGACTTGGCAAACGTGGTCTAGCTCGATTAACTTGATAAACGTAGGTGAAATGGAGCATTGTGTGCTCCTAGGGTTTCCCTGGAGACTGTTGCCATCTGAATCAAATTTGAAAAGATGAGTGGAGTGAATATTTATGGTTTCCATCCCATCATTATCTTTTTATATTTAGAGTATAGTATAATTCAAGAGTTATATGGGTTAGGCCCATTATACCATCTAAACCTAACTAATACATAATATAACACATACGAAGCCTAAATAGTTATTGTGTTTTCCACGTTTGGTTGCTATTTTTGAATTTTCCAGGTAGTGTAGATTAATGTTTTACCAAAACCAAATAGGATTGATTCATTTTTGTTTAAAAGCTTTATGTTATATGGGCCTATTTTCTGCGTATATATATCTGTTATCTTGGCTCCATGGCATAGCTCTTTCTTCTCTGACCTTATCCATTCTGTCTTCCAAAATTGGTGCTAGGTCCAGTTTTTTCTTGTTGTTAACTTCCAATAATGCATTGGAGCTATATTATAGATTAAGCTTTATTTTGGCTTTTAAATTTGAAGTATTATGCTTAAAGATAATAGTGAAGTTAAATCAGAACAAATGTCGAATTGGTCTATTTTATAGTAGTTAATTTTGAATCATGTCACACATTGTAAAGCTCAATTTACCTATCTAATTGGATTCTTAAAGCAGATCTCAAATAAATTTGTTTGAACCTGCGTCATAATGTACAGTGGGTGATTATTCTTTTCATTCCTGTTAGTCCTCATACTATCCATTTTCCTTGTTCTTTTATTAACAGTGAATGCTAATGACCTAATATTGTAATTCCTCCTAAACAGCTTGGTTAATGTTGTTGAAAGTTAAACTACACAGACTGTAAGAGGTGGTCGATATCTTCAAGACCATCTATTTTCATTTACATAACCAGCATCTCCATTGTTTTCCCCATCACCTTCATATTTCAAGGATTATTAATGTGTTGGATTCTCTAATAGAAGTCTTCTTTAGGAATGCTTAATCAATGATATTATGTAAAACCATGTATTGAAATTGTGCATATGCTGACCTCTCTACAATTGGAATGACAGTTATTGAAGGCTAGTAGTAGGCGTTTATTTACTATTATTATTATTATTATTATTATTATCATTATTATTATTATTATTTTGAAAATATCGGTAGGCGTTTATTCACTGAAACAACAGATACCTCTTTGGCACGAAGTCCTAGTTCCTCAAGTGCTTCTGTGCTTGCCATTTGAAACCCCAGCTAATTGTAGCGGTCCTCCTAGGCTTCATCTATTGTTTTATTCCTTATATCATGATGCATTCTTTATCTCATCACAGCAACTGGAAGTTTGACCATTTGTTGAGAAAAGGGAAGTTTAAGCACGGGCACCTACGAACCTGTGTTCCTTTTTTCTATAAAAGGGAGGGGAAGGTTCCTTAAGTATGTCTAGCCTCTTTATTCTTCATTGTTTAATGTTTAGGTAAATAGGTTTCTATTCTTTGCTGATTGCTTAATTCTTGATTTAACAATTTAAAGCTAGATGCCTGTTTTACTGTCTTACAGTAGAGGATCTGATAGAAGCTCGCTGCAGTCTGATTGCTATATGTATAAACCCTCAGATTTTATACTTTTGAAGCAGCTGTATCAGTCAGATAGTTTGCTCTTTTTAAAACTTTTGTGCATGATTAAAGCTGAGCAGCTTGTTATCCATCCCTGCACTTTTCCTTTTACTTGTTCACTAATGGGTTATTTCATCAAGGAATGACTAGAATTTAGGTTTTATTTTTTTCCCATTATGGCCTCAAAATAATAATTTAAATGCAGTTCCATGAGATTTTTTATTTTATTTTATTCATCTTTATTCTTGAATAAGCATTTTACATCATGCAGCTGCTATTGTTGTATAATTTAGTTCTTACTGTGATTTGTTATTCTAGTTATAATGAAGTCCTACTTTTCTGATGGTAAATGAAGTTCTACTGTTTAACAGAAAACGTACCAGAAAGTTTATAATTGGCAGTTTCTTTTTTGCCTTGAATTATGGACGAAAGTTATATCTACATACAATTCAGGAGCTGATTTTGGACCTTTAGCATATCCCCTTAGTCAAATATTATCTGGGGTGGCTAATTTAGTCCCAACTGCTCGGTATTTTCCACTTCGGCTGCGATGCATTAAAATGCTCAACCACCTAGCTGGTGCTACTGATGCTTTTATACCACTTTCTACACTTCTGCTTGATATGCTGGATATGAAGGAATTGAATAGGCCTCCAACAGGTGTTGGTAAAGGTGTCGATATGCTTGGTGTAAAACAGGTTGGGCCATTTCTGGTGGTTGTTTGATTGGTTGACTGCATAGGTCTAAGCTCTTTTTCAATTTTTTTTGCAGTTGGACAAGGCTACACTTAAGACACGTGCATTTCAGGAGGCATGTATATATTCTGTGGTTGAAGAACTTGCGGTGCATTTAGCACAGTGGAGCTGTTCTCTTGCCTTCTTTGAGTTATCTTTTATTCCACTTGTTCGGTTGCGAAGATTTTGCAAAACAACCAAAGCTGATAGGTTTCGAAGAGAAGTTAAAGAACTTGTATGTCAGGTATGTTTGGCCAACTTAAAAGCCTGTTATGCATCATGTCACATCAAGATTGAAATATAGGACATTGTGTGCACCCATATTGTTTTACCTTTTTTTGATAGTTGGAAGCCAATTGTGAGTATGCTAACTCAAAACGTGCTGGGATCAATTTTTCCCCGAATGATCCAGAGGCAACATCATTTGTAGAGGCATGGATATTGTTCACTTTTCTGCTCCGTGTTTGCATTATTTATTTTGAAAACCTGAGAACATTTTGTGTGCAATAGGCTGAGGAGTTCAAAAGTACCCCTTTAATGCAATATGTTACTATTTTGCACCAGAGAGCTCAACAGAGAGCTAGTTCCATGGTGGAATCCAGGTCAGTCATTTGACTAATCTTCATTGGCATATATTTTGCTCTAGGAACGATGGTGATGCAAGTATTTGCTCTTGTTCGATACTCGGAGATGGCAGTCCTTGGATAGCATTTTGATTCCTGTAATTGCCTATCTAGGATTTCAAGTTACAATAAAGTTAAGACGTATGGATTACTCAAATTGGTGTTTGGTAGTACTTTTGTTACAAGGATTGGTGTGATGATAAACAATGAAACTGCATTTTGGATTCTGATTTTATACAAAGCATTCTCTGTAACACTATCCATGCACAACTAACTTTGACAAATGTAGAATGAACTGGCATCGTGTTAGGCGTCTTAAGTTTGTGAACTCATCCACTTCATTATGATGTCCTACCAGCTAGGAAAACACCTGCAGTCAATTAGTACTCATTTCAATCTTCTTTGCAAATAGAAGCAACTTCCACATCAATTCTTCTATGAGAATCTTTAAATTCTCTCTATTAATGCTTCTATGAGAATCTTTACTCTATTTATTTTTTAAGTTAAAAATCAAGTTCCTTTTTATGGTCATAATATTCTTTCCCTTGAAGTGTCATGTTTAGGTTGGCGAAGCTGAGGAACAATCATGAATGAAAATTTAAGAGCTTTCTTATCAAAAAAATTAGACTGGAGAACAAAGATGTCTAGAATTTTAGAATATTAGCTTTGGAAATTAAAAAGAACAATTAATTACTAACATGCCACAGTAAACTTATTATTTTATATTTTCCCTATTCATGGTTGATAAATTACACATGACACATTTTTATATTATGCACATCATAAACTTTAAAAAATGTTACATTGGACACACCATGATTGTAGTATGGAGGTAATTTTCATATATTCTTGCTTGGATCGAGTCGATCTCAATTTAGTCCAAAATCCGATTCAACTTTTGATCGATCTTTGATCTCTGGGCCAAGTTATTAGATTTAGTTGACATTGAACTATTGAGAAAATGATGAGAGGATAAAGAAGAAAATAGGTCATGCTTTTTACATGGAACTCGAGTGATCGGGAGAAAACCAATGACATATTGGCGGTTTTAAATCCACTAAATGGCAGTTTTAAATTCACTAAATGGTTAAAGGGGTACAATGATTTTGAGTTGAACTCCTTGAGTAGGTGGAAAAGGAAAAATCACAGAAGCAATTTGGGGGGAATGGGGAAAAGGAGATGATGAGTGTACGATCGAATTTGCCAGAACACTTGGTTTCTTGGGTCGTTTCTTTGGCAATCCCTTTGCATATGGACAGATTTTCACCGTGGAATCACCTACCATGGGAGTTTAGAGATGAAGCTTTAAAGGATGAGAAGTCCTTAGCTGAATTTCCTTCATTCCTCTTGCTTCTCTCTCTATTTATGGCTGGGTAAAGTTGGTGCCATGATATTTTGCCTTCCCATTTGGTTTTGCAATCTAAGATGATGATGCTTCTTGTCCATTTTTCTCCTTTTAGAAGTTATGGCAGCAGACAGAGGGGTAGCGGCCACAACCATCTCGAGGACAGAGGATCCCTTAACTTAAGACGGTTTCGCGTAGTCTGTCAACCTTTAATTGGAGTTCGTTAGAGCACTAACTGAACAGCTAAGAAGCACGGACACGACACGACACGGACACGGGGATACGTCAATTTTAAAAAAAATAAGACACGACACTTTTAGGACACGTAAAATAAATAAAATTATTTATTTTTTAGAATTTTAATAAAAATAAAAGAAACTATAAATTGATCAAATATATGTGATAGCAAAATTATAAAAAAGTTAAATGCATTTAACAGGACTAATCAAATATAAAAACTATAACATTCATTCAGAAGAGTTTCGACATACCCATGTCAAAATGTAGCTATATAATTAGATATTTATGCAGCGGACTACTTTACCAAATAATATGAAAGACCTAGCAATTAACATCAAAAGTAATAAGTATTAAATTTCTAAGAAAATACATGTAAGTTGTAAGCAATAAGTATTCATGAAAGTTGATATCAACTTACTTGTACTCCTATGTACTATGAGATCAAAAACCACTAGTGCTTGCCTCTTGATTTTCAGAAGAAGAAGAAGAGGCAGAAGAAGAAGATGGAAAAGGCAAAAGAAGAAGACGGAAGAAGAAGAAGAAGAAGACGGAAGAAAAAGAAGAAGACGAAAGAAGAAGAAGAAGAAGAAGAAGACGGAAGAAAAAGAAGAAGACGAAAGCAGAAGAAGAAGAAGAAGAAGACGGAAGAAGAAGAAGAAGAAGACGAAAGCAGAAGAAGAAGAAGAAGAAGACGAAGACGGAAGAAGAAGAAGAAGAAGAGGCAGAAGAAGAAGGCGAAAGAAGAAGACGAAGACGGGAGAAGAAGACGAAGGAAGAAGAAGAGGCAGAAGAAGAAAGAAGACGGAAGAAGAAGAGGCAGAAGAAGACGAAGACGGAAGAAGAAGAGGCAGAAGAAGACGAAGACGGAAGAAGAAGAGGCAGAAGAAGACGAAAGAAGACAGAGGAAGAAGAAGAGGCAGAAGAAGAAGAAGACGGAAGAAGAAGAGGCAGAGGGAAGAAGAAGANGAGAGAGAGGGAGGACGCACGCGGAAAACCTAGGGCAAAACATTTGAACTGGTTTTTTGGAAAAATTAATTTTATTTTTTATTAAAATTTAATTAATTAATAATTGAGCCGTGNGGAAGAAGAAGAAGAAGAAGACGGAAGAAGAAGAGGCAGAAGAAGAAAACCAGAGAAGAACAAGGAGAAGAAGAAGAAGGAAGGANTTTTTGGAAAAATTAATTTTATTTTTTATTAAAATTTAATTAATTAATAATTGAGCCGTGTCCAAGTATCTTGCAAGTGTCCTAAAAGTGTCCAGAAGTGTCCTAGAAGTGTCCAGTCGTGTCTTAAATTTTTTTTTTAAATTAAAAAAATTGGACACGTGTCCCGCCGTGTCCGTAGCGTGTCCGTGTCCGACACGTGTCCGACACCGCCACGGCTACTTCTTAGAAGTGTTCGTGCTTCTTAGCTGAACAGTTATCTTTGACCAACTTGTTCGTCTTTTATCGCGTTTTCTGGTTCTCTCTCTGCTACAGGAGGTAATTGCCGCGTGGACATCCCAGATACGAGGCAATATTTTTGTTTTGACATTATGATTACAAATAGGTAGTCCATGAGAATAGAAAATGAAGAAGATTCTCGTTAGTAAAATTCTCATTAGCAGACTCCTTTGCATGCTGAAAAAAATCTACTATTCTCTTCTAGATTAGGGCTCTCCTATTCTTATATGATCCATCTAAAAAGGGCCATACAAGTTCTGAAATGAATCATGCTCACTAAATATTTAAGTTTGAACTTGCTTGATTGTTAATTTTATGTGTGCAAGCATAGCCAGATGAGTATATTATTGTATCCATACTCATTGACATAACCATGCCTGATATGCATACACGCTGTTGCCTCTTTTGCTGAATGTTTGCAGCACCTTTATAGTCTATTAAGTATTAACTTTATGCATGCAATCTTTATTATGTGTTGTTATATATGGTTTTATTTTATTTAGTTAAATCTTTCTGCTTTATTATTCTTTATAGATTATTCGTGCACAGATTGAATAAACAGTAAATGTTACAAAAAGTTATTATGATTATGAATTAACTTTGTACTAAGCCTAGTGGCTATGTAAATTATGTTCTTATTGTTTTGACTCCAAAAAATGCTTGTTAAGACTTCAGCTTCCCTCATTTTTTCCCCTACTGATAAACTCGCCTACATCTGTATACAGTATTTTTGTGGGAGCTGAATCTTCAGTATTCGGCAGCAAGTTTTCTGTAAATAACGACGAAGAAATTGAAGGCAGCGAAGAAGAGGGTGCTACTGTGTTTAGCTCATCCTGGATGCCTGAGAAGAAGCCCAAGTATGTCCACTACTAATCACTTTGTAACTTACCTATAAAACAATTTTTTGTGGATTTACATACAGGCATGCCGTAGGGATCTTATATATTCACATACTAGCATTGATTGAAATTTAAAGAATTTGTATCTAAATTGCGCTCAAGCAGTTAAATATTACATTTTACATGCTTCCACTTTTACTGTTATAATTGTTTTACTGTTGCTTACTTTTCCTGCATTAGAATTTAAGAGATTTGACTATATACCAATTTAATAAGATTTCACATGTTGAGTATTTACATACCATCATGCAAAATATCAATTATTATGCTGTAAATTCTTTTTAATTATGTTGAAGTTGGAATATACAAATTTAGTGATCTGTACAACGTAATTCCTGTTAATTTTGATAGACAAGCTATTACTGCATGTTGTAGATCTCCCAAAACCTTTTTCTAACTTTTATTTCATTTATTGGGTTATGATTACAGGGTAACCAAGCTGCAACTAAAGTCATCAAAGAAGCAGGATAGCAAGCTGAAGTTTGACCTAGCAGTGGATGAAGATGTGGTGGAGGACCTTGTCTTAAGTTCAGATGAAGATGATCTCGATGAGGATGATGGTGATGATGACGCTTACGGCCACAGTAACCAAATGGCCAGCAATGATTCTCCAGATGAATTCAAAGATAATGAACCAAATCATAACGAAGTAAAACAGGTCAAAAAGCGAAAAAGATGGCAGAAAAGAAAGCGCGACAATGAGAAAGACAAGCCCAATACTAACTTAAAGAGAAAGGGTCGCCGACATTTCAACATGGCTGCTAAAAGAAATAGTTGAAGCTATCCAGATTTTGTTGTTGCTTCGTTCAGTGAAAAATGAATGAGCAATCATTACAATTTTACCGATCGTCTCAAATTTTGGTTGTGCAACCAGCTTTTATTCAACAATATCCTCTTTTTTGGCTTTTTTCATTAGGTTTGTATCAATTCATGAGTAGTTTTCACTCTTTTCATTATTACCATTTGTGTAATGTAGTTTCTGGCCATTCAGTGATTAACATTTTGGTCACCTAGCTGAACTCTGTGCGCAAAGCAATGCAAGTTTATGTTACCCAAACTTCTCTTCTCTAATATCCTGCCAAAATTATCATCTTTGTTGTTATGTTATGAAAAACGTTTTTGCAATAAGCGAGCAAGATTTTGTTCATATGATTGAAATTCATTCGGATTATTTCAACCAGTTGTTTTTTTTTAAAGTTTTTTTTTTTTTGAGAGATGCAACCTGAACAGTTTTTGATTTCATATCCATGACCTGAAAATTGATTCGAAGGAAATGATAGTTTTACTTATATTTACAGCAGCTGACTCAACAGTTGATACAAGTGAAGCAAGCGTGCATGATACGTGTGAGAAATGAAACGGTTCCGATGTTAGGTTATGTAAAATTTTTATTACACATTTGTGATTTAAGAGATAATGAGCAATCGTGCTTGTTTGAGTTTTAGCTTTCTGAGAATCAAAAAAAAAAAAAAAGCTTCAGCTTGCATAAAGGATAATCCTGATATTACTCATCTTGGAAACAAGTGTTAGAAAGGAGAAATTATTAGGTACAGCATATGAAACATGTTAATCATTCACTTGCAAATCCGATGTGTCGTGTGCTAATAGTGGAACCTACGCTTGATGGTGATGGGATGGAGCGAACAAGACCGTTCGATTTGGCCGGATTGTCCAGCCAGGCAATTGGACTGCAGGAGCTGTTCATTTGGCGTGACCAAACCATCTGGTCCTCACACTCTGTCTACTTGCTGTCAAGTGCAAAGTCCGCCAGCTACATGCGATATCGCTATTCTCAAGCAAATGACTGACATGTTCCACGTGCCACACCCAATAATGTTTTTTCAAAAAGAGTATCTTATACTGTTTTCATAGATGTTCGAGTCATTCTCCAGTAGTTTGAGATGACTTTAATAAGTATTATTAACTAACTGGATCATCTTCAACTATTTGGTATAACTCAATCAAGCTGAAAATACTTCCCACAACAAAATCATGAGGACGAACAAGCAGTTGCTCATTAACAGTCAATTGAGGTCAAGCTAGAGTTGAATTTTATTCAATCCTTACCGCTAAAAGAAAGAAAATTAAAAATTAGATGAAAAACTGAGACTCAAAATGTTGGCAGTGACCAGGAGTAATAAAATTATTTTGAAGAAAAAAGGTCCAAAATAGTCTGAACCCCATATTACCTTTCATTTAATCTTACTAAATGCTAAAACTACAAATAATCAAAGGCAAAATGACAAATAACAACACATAATAATGGCTACACATTAAAGATGCCATACAAATAAATGTAGAAACTACATAATAATCATTTGCATACTCATTCCATTTCAAAATCCCATTTCTTCGTAGTCATTGCTGATTGCAATTTGAAATCATTTTCTTAATGATCATGACTTACAGAAAGAGATACACTTCTATATGCTATTCACAAGTAGGGACACTTATGCTTTGAAAGTCCGAGCTCTCCTTGTTCATCCTCCAATCCTTTCTCTGCCGGAACATCTGTGTGGGAAGCTATGGAAATGCTATTGCCGTCCAACAATCATCGTCTTGTCAATGTAAGTAATTTAGTTCCATTTTAGGTTTGCATTTTAGCTTACCATATCGACCCGTAGTGGCCTACATTTTCAAGATGATGAATTTGAAAATACTTCTTGTGATCTCATATTACAGCTTCAAGAACAAATTAAAAATTTAACTAATGAAGTAGCAGCCTTGAAAGTTAGTAAAAGCACTACCCCAAAAATATCATGTGTTACTGAAGAATGCCTTGGAGTTTAGCACTATCACTGCTCCCATCACTGATTGTAAGAAGAAGGGAGTTTAACTGGACGGGTGCTGCAACTAAGGCTTTCGAGAATCTAAAAGTAACACGTGGTACTTTTGGGGTAATGGCTTTACTAACTTTCAAGGCTATCACTTCATTAATTAAATTTTTTATTTGTTCCTGAAGTTGTAATATAAGATCACGAGAAATATTTTCGAATTCATCATTGTCTCGAAAACGTATTGGTGGGGACCCAGATCAGCATCGAATCGGATGGTTAGGATGACGTCATGTGCTGAATCAAAATTCAAATTCAAATTAATTAGAGCTATTAGAGATTTCCATATTAGCTTTATTTAAATTTGATTTGATTTGATTCAGAACATATCTGGAAGATTTGAAGACTTACCACATTTGGAGCTGATTTTATTTTATTGTAATAAAATTAGTTCCATATTTGCTCTTATTTATTTGGTATTTTATTTCCTGCATTTAGTATTGTATTTTTAAATTTTATATGGGATCTCTCTATATAAAGAGGTCGTCTTGCATTGTAAAAGGGTATTGTGATGAATGAAATGGTGTTTGAGTTTTCTCAGAGCCTAGATCCAGGTTAAGGGGTCGATATTCCGGTGAAGGAAAGGGTAGGGTTAGCCTTTGGTGAGAATCCTCAAAGTAGCCTAGTTATCTACTTTATAAAAAAAAAAAAAAAAAATCTTCCTTTTTCAGTTCAACTAAAGTACAGGCCCCTGGACGTAATTTCCCAGCCACTTTCCCTTTCTTCCTCTCTTCCGGTTCGGTAAACCACCGCGCGCTCGCCGCTCC
>JAEMOT010004285.1:0-40512 GCA_019297695.1 Apostasia ramifera
ATCCCCCACCAAAGGAGCTGTTCGTACATCACCCACTGAAGACCTTGACGTCATGTGTACACCACCCCCCGCGCTAGAAAGGCGGATCCTCGGCTTCTTCGACGCCTCTTCACGAATAACCGGGCGCCTTGTATCGGCTNTCAGCTATTTCTGAGAAGAGGCTCACCACTCCAGTCTCTCCTCTGGTCAAACAAAAGACCCAACCTATGTTTCAGAAAGATTTATAGATCACTGCGGTACACGTGGCAGCCAGGCACGCACATCAATGCGCTTCATGACTGTCGGGGGGACATGTTGCAATTGGATTCGCGCCTTTTTATCTGGACCGTCCACGTGGTTGCTCACGTGGTCTCCACGTGAGCAAGGCATCCGAGCCGAACAGAAGAAGCCTCATCCCGAACAGCAGACGCCGAAAGGTTATCACCCCGAAAAACAAGGACCCGACGTGACATCTGACCGTTGGGGGATTGTACTTCTCTGAGGGAGGCGCGGTTTTCCCGCCGACGGACCATAACCGCTGACACGCCGTACAACATGAGTCACATACTAGCCGTCCGCAGGCATTAATTGAGCTGTCACTAGAGCTGTAGATTGTTCGGCTGAAAGTGACTAGACATCACAGGCTCAGGATATATATACTTCCTGTACACAGCCTCTACGGTGGCTGAAGATCCAAAAAACCTCTTTGAATGCTCTGTAACCCAACCAAAGATTTCTAGTAATATTTCAAGCCTCCTCGAAAAGGAGCCGTGGTTTTTCCGCCAGTCGGTTTTCCACGTAAAAACTCTGATTGTTTCCCGTCTTAACATATCTAATAGTTTATATAAAGATACCAAGGGATTTTCATATAACTCTCTTCGGAAAGATTATGTTTATTAAATTGTATATTATTACACTTAAACAGTAAAATAAATTTATATGAAAATATATACGTATAATAATAATTCAAATATGATTAATATATGCAGAGAAAAAAAAAGAAAAAAAAAAAGAAATTTGGTGAAAATCTTGGAACGGAATATGAGATAGGGGGAGTTAACTCGTTATGATCTATATGATGTTTGCTCGTAATTATTTTACTATCATTTAGATTTGAAGTGTATTGTAAACTGAAATTATACGTATAAATTTAGGCGATAAATAGAATTTACTGTATTTAGGTCTAGAAAATATAAAAAAAAATTTAGGTAATGTTTAGAAAGTTAGAATTTATTTGATTTCCAAAAGAACTTAGATTTATTTGAAGTATGAAAAAATTTGGACTTAAATATAATTTTTATGAAATTATAATTTATGTGGATAAATTAAAGTTCATTGAAGAAAATGAATTTATTGTGAATTTGAAGATGATTGGAGATTTCACGTGAGTCTAAAAAATGACTTAGAATAAATATTTCAAGGAATATTAGATCTATTCTTTATAATATGAAATTTATTTGAAAATATGAAGAGAAATATTAAGAAATTATATTTCTTGATTAAATTTGAATTTAAATAAAATAGCTATAATTTATCTAAATATTTATTGATTAAAAATTCTCAAAAAAATATATATCAAAATTAGCAAACGTGGAAGAGAAATTTCAATGATTTGGAGAAAAGGCAAAATGGAAAGTTTTCATGATTTTTGAGATAGGGATTAAATTGATCAATGATAAGAATTCAGATATTTTAGTTTATAATAGTTTGATATGATTTAAATAAACTTAATGCTTAATTACTTCTTTATAAATCTTACATGATTATGTCCGCTACTACTGAGTCCTTATCTCATATATTGTTGCCGATTTTGGATCATATGACTCTACTCAGCACACTCACAGCTAATCCTCTTTTGATACCAGTTCCTTGGCAATTGACAAAGGTGAATTCCTGCTGGGGAATGTTATAAATGCTGTTGTTAGTCAAGTGTTGATTCAGCTTAGGGACAGGAATTTACAATAATTTCTGTCTGTGGTGATCAAGTTAGAATTCAACAAATCTTGGCTGATTTTTTACTTAGCATGGCGAAGTATGCACCATCCTCTGAAGGCCTGGGTTCAAATACAAGTTCGACCAAGTTTGGCTCAAATTTCCCGTCAAGCTGATGTGCTATTGATACAATTCAGGTTAGTTTCTTATGAATTTGATCATCATTCAGATTCAATCAGGAACTTGAGCTTGTTATTAAGATTGAGACATTCATTTTACTTGTGTTTAGAAAGCATGGATACTATGCTCATGTTACCTATGGATGCTTGAAACCATGTTGTTTGTGAACCATAAATAACTTTGTTCTCCAACTGTTCCTGATAAGGGTAAGCTTTATATAGGACTTTAAGATTCTTAAAAGAGCATTTCAACTTTGTCAAGCAAATTTTCATTAAATTGCTTGTTTGATAATGAATTCAGCTTCGGAATAAATTGAATCGGATTCAATTCTTGAAATGACTTTAGATAAGTGAAGCCGCTTCGCTTGAAACCATGTAATAGATGGTTTTGGTTTCATAGCTTTAAAAATAGCTTGAAGTCATTTTTTTTTGGGATTTGGCTTCATTTGATTGAAAAATATGTCTAGTTAAGTAAATCGGCTTAAAAAAGGCTGTAGTCACTTCATGCTGCCTGCCAAACAGGCACAACGATGCACAATGAAGTGGAGAAATACTTTCAAATCCTATTCACAAGCATTGTCTTTCTTAACTCGCTTTACTTCTTCAATTTCTACCATGATCCTATTGTAGATAATCACCATTCATCTTCTTATATGTATAAATATTACCACTCTTGCACACTTTGGTATTACCATAGAAGCTTCTTGACCAATCACATTAATTATGCTATGCACACTTAACTCCTACGCTATGAAACACAAACACGACACGGGGACACGGGATAAGACACGATACAACACGGTGATATGGTAATTTTCTAAAACATAGGATATGGACACGGACACGACATGACAAGTGAAATATAATAATAATAAAATTAATAATACATACTTAAAAAATATATAAAATATGGTATAAATATAAATTTTTAATAACTTGTGAGTAGCAATGAAATTTCATAGGATCAAAATGAGAATTTGAGAACAAACGTTGTCGATATTGAAGAAATTTAGAATGTAAATTTAAGGTTCACTTTGCAAAGTAGGTGAAAAAATAAGAGAATGTAATTTTTCTTATTAGGATAATCACATTGAGTATGACAGTAAGAGGAAGTAAGAGCCTTCGATGTTGAGGATAAAAGAAGGATGAAGGTGAAGCTATAAAGTTTTTGCAATTGATTCATCTTCGCAAGGCTAAAGGGAGGGAAAAATTTAATTTAGCTTAGTTAGCTTAGAATTTTGACTTATATTAGGTAAAATCTTAATAATAATAATAATAATAATAGATAATTTTTTAATTTTATTACATAAAATTATAATAATAATTTTTTTTTAAATATTAATAAAAAAATAAATAGGATGTAGATATATTTATAAGTTTTATTAAAAAAATATAATATTAATAAATAAATTTAACATTAATATTAAATATATTTAATTCTATGTTATATGAGTCTTAGAAGTATTCTATGTCATAAAAGTATACTGCATCTCAGAAGTGTCCCAAAAGTGTCCTAAAATGTCTTTTAATTTTTTTAATATTATTTTATTAGAGGTGTACCCGCGTCTTCTCGTGTGTCTCCTCGTGTCCGTGTGTTTGACACGGACACGGCGTGGCTGTTTGAAATGTCTATACTTCATAGCTCCTATGTTTAGCTTAAACAAATTATTCCACCCAAGATGTAGATCTCATTTGAGGTGAATCTTGCTAAATGTGTTTCTTGTGGCTATAGGATTGCTTGCCCTGGCGAGGGCCTTCCCGTTGAGCTAGTACAGGACCTGTTTCACAGCTCTCATTGGGTTAGCAAAGAAGGCCTTAGCCTGAGCTTAAGCAGGAAATTGCTGAAGCTTATGAACGGCGAGGTTCAGTACATAAGGGAATCAGAGAAGTGTTACTTCTTCATCACCATTGAACTGCCTTTCTCTCAAAGAAGTGATAGCTGAGGGGACTATTTAAGCTTCACATCCATTCATGATGTGCTGCACGCTTCTAACTTGAAGATGTTGTAACGCTCTGTTCTTAATTAGATGCAAATAAGATGTAATGGAGTTATGTTATCTGAAGGAATGAAAAGGTTCACTGTTTCACACCAGCATTCTGATACTCTATCATGGAGCAGGAGTCTTACTAAGATCTTCGATCTTCAAAGTTCTAGCTACGCACGAAATCTGCAAGATGCAGTTTTTACCTTTTTTTCTGAAGAGCGCAGATGTAGAGCGTACATCTTGCAGGAAACGTGTGTATATGTTGCTTCTCCAATTTCTCAAGCTTCACATCATTGAAAGAAAATGGGAATAACTCTCAAAATTCTGACATTCATTTTATTTCATCTATTTATGCAGAAAATACTCCAGTTTTTTTATGAGGGAAGAAATTAAGTAAATTGACAACAGGTCTTGCTCCAGTTTTTCACTCAAACCCTTATAATCCCTGGACAAGTATAGGTTATAACTCGTTATAGGTCTCGAATAGGAACAACTTGTTCCGACTGATCCCAGTTATTTATACATTATTATGAACTATATTCTTAACTTTCCATGTAATTCCCTCCTTCGTACTCCTTTAAAAACAAAAATTCAAATGTATATATATGAAAAAAAGAGGTCTGTCACCTTGTAATCTCCATTGTATGACTTCAATAGCGAACGGGAAGGGATGGATACGAGTTTGCAAGTTTGTCCAGTGAGATGGGCATGTGTTTGATGTTTGAAACTCATCGTGTGTATGCGGCTGATTATTTGAAGGGATGAGTTTCCCGCGGCTGATTATTGGAAGGGATGAGTTTCCCGCGGCTGATTATTGGAAGGGATGAGTTTACCATACTCAGCCTTAAGGAGCTGTCAGTAATCGTTAAGATCATAATTAACCATTAACATCTCAGTGAGTGTGAAACTTGAGAAGAATGTATTCAAATTCGAGTTAAAAGACTAAATCGAGTTGAGCTCATAATCATTTATACGAATTCAACTGGAAGATTCCAGCTTCCAATAGCCCTACTTCACAAATTAAAACAGAAGAAAACCACTATGTTCTTCCTGTCTTACAGGAGTAGTAGTAGGCTGGGCATAGTTAGCGCACAACACCATTATACAATGCTCAAAGGAGGAGATTAGTCATAGTAGGCCGGCAGCCAATCCTTGCCGTTGATGAAATCAACGGTGATGAAGGGAGCCACCTCCTCCTCCGTCAGCTGGAGCGACCACTGCACTCGGTGCTCCGAGTCGGCGCCGGGCCCATGGCACGAATGCTCGCCGTGGAGCAAATGGCTGCAACCACAAAACACAATTGTTAACAACATTATTAAACTCGGTTTCAATCTTGATAATGTGTTTGAAATATCTGCTTCACTAATTTTGATATTTTCAAAAGTTTTGATTTTGATAATTTTGATATACATATTTGTCATAAAATTTGATTTTTGATAAAAAAAAAACTTTTCCTCGACCGGTTTTGATCTGAACTTAAAACCATCAACCCAGCTTTTCATTATGAGATTAGGGTTTGTGGAAGGAAGCTGACTCGGTGGTGCCGTCGTAGCTCCAGTTAGTCCAGCCGGCCGGCGTGATGGTCTTCGAGAGGTAGGAGTTGGCGAAGATGACCCGAGAATGGGCTCCCTTGGCCCGCCCCAGGTAGACGTCGCCCACCCCGTAGACCTTGCACTTTATGAAGACGAAGCCGCCGCCGTCCTCCGGCGACTGCCGGTTCTGCGCCGTAATCGAACCCAATATCTTCGTTCTCCGGTCCAGCACCACGAAGATTTCGCATCTCTGCACGGCCACGTGAGAGATCTCAGAGATCGAGATCGATGAAATCGAACGGATTAGAGAAGAGCACCGGAGAAATTAAACTTAAACTCGCCTGAAAGATGGATTGTCCTCTGCCAAAGATGACATCAATATTACCCTGTACGTAGCAACTCTCGTAGAAATGCCGTCCCCTGTGATCGAAGAGGGTGTTGTGATAGCTGTAGAAACCGCAGTGGTAAAAGGCGACCTTGTCGCCGGAGACCATGGCCGCCACTGACTGATTGAACGGTGTGTTCGCCTCCCCGATCGGAGCATCATTCTGCCGCACTAACACCCATTAGGGCTGAATCTGCGAACATCTGAGAAGTAGAACATGTTGTTATACAAACCTTGAAGCTGACTCCGAAGGCCACAAAGTCATTAGCTTTGACGGTGAACGTGGCGGACTGGTTGTTCGTCGTGCTGCTCTCCGTCCACACGATCGACGTCCTTCCTTTGCCATTGCCTCGGAGGAAAATGTAGGGTTTGTTCGAAGGAATCACCACCTTCTCCCTGCCAATTACCATGAAGAAGATTCGTTAACTCTTATAGATATTATATACATACAGCTGGGCGAGTAATTCTGTTACTTGTAAACTCCGGCGCGGAGGTGGATGACGATCCAATCGGAATTGCCTTCAGGGACGGCATCAATGGCTGCCTGCACCGAGGTGAAGTGGTCTTTTCCCGAGGGGCTGACGATGATGGTGCGGTTCGGGCTGGCGGCCACCTTCGAGGTGAGGAGAGGCGCGTCGATGAGGTCCCTGGGCTTGGAGCTTCCGGCAGTGGCTCCTCCGAAGGAGGAAGAGAATGAGAGGAGGAAGAGGGGGAGGAGGATGAGAGATGAAGACCGAGTCATTTTTGTTGGTAGAATCATGACCTCTGACAGATATGAAGGGAAGGAGGAGAAGGAGGAGGAAGAGGGAGGAGGCCGGTTGCCGGTGTCGTTGCTGTTTTCCGAGTTGAGGGCCACCATTAATCGCCGGCATAAGGCAGAGGCAGCGAGGAAAACGCGGGGTTGGTTAATCTGAGCATTTAAAATCGACCGGCTGCCAATTGGTAGTGGCACTGGTTGTAATTTCAGGAATGGGAGGGCTGATAACGAGTCGAGTTTGCTATAAGTCGATTAAATTTTCTCGATTTTGAGTAGATTATCGAGTGAAATCAAGCCTTCTTATATTAAGATTTGTATATGTTTATTATATATAAAATATATAAAAGAGATCTTTCTATGATTTAAGAGCTTTAACAATCAAACTACAATGTTTTATTTAATAGTTTAGTCGATATAATGAAAAAAAAAATGAAAATGATTTCAAGTTAATTTTTATTTTGAATACATTGCAAATATGCTAGGAACAAAATAATTTTAGAAATTAAAAAACAAAAAATGTCAATTATCAAATACGAATAAATAATTGGAAGTTAATATTGTGAGGGCAATAAGTAATGACATTTTTTAACTTTGCAAGTAGTTGCACAGTGAGTAGGCTCCGAAGATAGAATTCAATGATAGAGTTTGGTGCCTTCAGACCAAATATAAAATATTTTGAAAATATATTAAAAATATCTACATAGATATTAACAGATAAACACCAAGTTAATTATAAATTAAATCTATTGTATTTTGAATAAATTGATTTTGAGTCGAGTAAAAATTGAGTTGATTGGTTCATATTATATAAAATTTTGAGTTTCACGATACGCAATGGAGAAGAGGCAATGATGGTAAAGGAAGTCGAAAAGTGGAAGGGGGGAGGAGATAGGATACGAGAGAATAGTATATTTTTGAGAATTTGAATAAATTAGAATGATAAAATCTAAATTTTTGATAGTAATAAAATGTGAAGGGACTTAATTTATAATATTAGGTAAAAGGAAACTATTAAAAATATTTTAAAAAATATATAAATTAAAGTTTAATTAGGAATTAATTATAGATATTATTTAGCAATTAACCCTAAGGGCCTATTTGTTTAACTAAGTTAAAATTAACTAGTTAGGTTCAAATTAATTTTAATAGGCATATTATATCACATATAAAATTTAATATTAAAAATTAATTATATTATATATTATATACATAATTTAAAATAAAAATTAATTTTATTTCACATTCCACATATATATTAAAATAATAATTAATTTATATCATATTTTTTATATATTTTAATATATAATTAATATTATTTCACATCACTTATAATTTTTAATTAAAAATTTTTTCATTTAAATTTAATTTTACTTTTATTAAAATTAAATTTTGCAAATAATCGGACCAATAAATAATATCACCTAGCACTTTGGATTTGATAAAAAAAAGCCTTCATGAAATTAACCATGTTGGATATGAAGCAAAAAGAGTGAAAATGGCTTATTGTACTTTTTATTATTAGTGTATATGAAAAGAAAAAATAAATTATTAAATGATAATTATTAAATTAAGATGTGTTTTTTCAGCCAAGGATACTTTTAAATATGGAATAAAAAAGAGTGAAAATAGCTTAGAATCTACTTTTTGTTACAATTTTATATGAAAAGCATTAAAAAAAAATTAAATTTTTAAAAAAATAATTATTACAATTGGTAAAATGACCTCTCCAACTCAGTGAAGCAAGGAGTGTATAATATTTTATTAGCGTATGAGAGTTGCTCTAATTAAAAAATATGGAGTATTACTTGTATGTATGTTTTAATTTTGCAATTTGAAATAATCGACTCTTTCACAATTTGTTTTTCTTTTTTTAAAATCATTCATCACAATTATTGCTAAATTTGACTATAATATTTATTAAAATTATTTTTAATAATTTATCATATAAAAAATAAACACTTTGATACGTTGATAAAGTTGAAGTTTATATTTAAGTATAAGTGTTTCTATATACAGGACATGAAATTTATATAAAATTACACATTTTACCATCAATTCGTAAATATTACCACTATCACACCATATTCATTTAGATTTTACGCATTTCACATATTTCATATATTTCATATACTTTATAATATTATATATAAATTAAAATGCATAAATTCATTAATATTTAAATTCTAATATATATTTTTATTTTTTTACTGTAAACACATCAATTTTCTTACTTAAATTAAAAATTATAGTCATATGAATTTAAATTCGACACCCTAATTGGAAATTTTAAATAGGATAAATAAATTAAAATACATAAATTCATAAATATTTAAATTGTTATTTATATAAATTAATTTATTTATAGTATTTAATTAATATATTAATAATATAGTTAAGATCAAGGCCAATTTAGAAATGTAAAGTTCACCATCAAAGAATATAGTGTGAAATATGTGAAATGCGTAAAATTTAAATGAATATGGTGTGATAGTGATAATATTTATGAATTGATGGTAAAATACGTAATTTTATGTAAATTTTATGTCTTGTATGTAAAAATCTCTTAAATATATTATAAATAAGAAATTTTAATCTGCAATTATTTTAATATATATCACATATTTTAACGTTAAAATTAATAATTTTTTTTAAAATTTTGTACCTATATGATGAAATATTTTTTTTTTTTAAATTTAATGCATATTAAATTAATAATTAATCAATTTTCATCATTTACTTATTCAACATTTAATTTTAATTTAAATGGGCACAAAGATGTACGTAGAATTTGGGAAGAAAGCGCGGTTTCTAGCCGGCGAGCCCTAGAATCGGAGAGCTATAGAAGGACTTGCCGCTTCCGACCCGACGATCTCGAGACCTTTGGGTCATTGTCATCTGAGATTAGCGGGGCGAACCACCGACGTCTGACGCTGCGGTCCTCCAACTCCCCTTTGGCCTTTACGAGCGGCCGCCGGCGCTCGTTCGCTACTCAGTTGTAGGTATGCATTCTTCTCCCTCCCTTTTCCGCTCGGTCAATCTCGACATTGCGTATTTTAACTTGAGGGATAATCTGCTACAGTGCCTCTCTACCTCAGCTTCGTTTCTTCGTCTTTCTGAACCTTCTTATCCTTCTCCAATGACATTAATGTTCTGAACTCCTGCTGCTCTCCTCTCCCAAGTGAAGTTCTGCATTTTTTATCTTCTCTTCTTCTCCTCGGTCATCTATTTCTTGTTAATCTGTACATTACTCTTTTTCAAGCAATTTGCAGATTTTTTCAGTACCAAATTTTAGTTGGCTTGTTTAGTGGACTGTGCTATAATTATCAAAATGAAAAATATATTAAGTAATTGTTGATATATGATTCAGGCTTTGTACTCTAATTGCATTTCTTTGGTGTGTCATCATTCCCCAATTTTCAATGGCATCTGTCAGACATCTAGTTGGGCTGGATACTGGAATCAAGTCAAGTTTGATCTAAACTGATTACTGGAATAGGTTATTTTGTACTGTTTATACTGAATTAAATTGATTAATATTAAAACTTAATCTCAATCCTAGAATTAGTGGGAGAAGAAAACTGATGTAGCTCCAAGAAATTCGGAGCACTTGTGATGACTTAATGGTTCCTTCGAAAGCTGAGGTGTCTGATGTCAAGTTTATGGCAAGCAACTTTGCAAGTTACTCATTAGATAGATTTTCTTCAGAATTGTCATAAGTGCTGGCTTTGGAGTTGTAGGCATGATCTAATATTAGCTTTGAATACATATTTGATATTTAAAAATGCATAATTTAGTTTTTAATGATTTAAATACATAATTATGGTATGTAAATAATCCACTATTTTAAAAAGTACTTATTTAAATACGTAAATATGTCCCCCATACTGAATTAATACCAAGGTTGTTGGGGTAACCTAAATCTAGGGAAGAAGTTTTATTTGAAATAAACAAAGAAGATAAAAAATTGAAATTACAATCTTTTTTTGAAATGTGTGAAATTAGTGCCTTTGTATTTCAATAAGTTCTATCCTCTGGATAAATACCCAAATAGTTGGAGTATCCTAAATCAAGAGTTGTAGTTTTATTTTAAATAAACAAAATAGATTCAAAAAAATTGAAAAGACAGGCCATAATATCCCTATCTTTTACATACATATGGCATATGAAGGGTGCGATTCCCGAAGCTTTAGTCTCAAGCATAATCTCCTTGTTTTGAGGGATTTCTAAGGAATTTTGGGTATGCTTTACCATTTTGTATTCTATAAAGAAGATTGATGTAACCCCAATTGGGGAGCTGACTTTTGATGAAAGAAATCTTACTTCTTGCATCCATGCATGGATGTTTCTGGTTGGAGCCTTTGTCAATTGTTGTGATAATTGAGGTTTGATTTGAGGTATGGAAACAGACATGACTATTACAATAAGTTCTTAATTCTTGGAGTACCACTGGGAGTCAAGGTCGATAAAGAACTCTATGAAAAATAAGTGTAGAAAGTTCAATATGATCATAAATTGTACATCCTAAAAGAAACAGAATGCAAAGAGGAAATAAAACCCTAGATTTAGGCTAAATGCAATCCTAAGAATGTACACATGATTAGCAAGCAGTTACTTATTGCACATACAAAGCAACCTGTAATAGCATAAAAGCATCATAAATATATGTGCAAAAAATATGAGAAAATTCCAAGATTTGATTCAAGAAAGAACCGGATATGATCCAAACGCATCCTCAATCTCAAAGGAACATCAGTGAAATCTGCATCAAGAAACAAAATGATCATGAAACAAGGGCATCCAAGCATGTACATGATTTGAAGGAATATCAAGGTAACACGCCATGCAACAAGAAAATTTCGTAGAAAGAAAGCTTACATAAGAGTGAAAAGAAAGGATGATAACTATCCATGGTATGATCAAACACGTAAGCGGGAACGAACGTATCTGATGTATAGATTCAATAATTTCAGTTTATTTTTATTCTGTTAGTGATTATTCTTGTAATCTTGTTCTGTGTATATCCTTTGGGCTCTGAATGATATACTCCTAGGTATCCTTATGGAATGATTACCTTTCATGTGCTGATTTTCTGTTTATTCTTCTTTAATGATTTCCGTAAGAAGAAATTTAATTTATTTGTTTTAATGCAGCCTCCTTGCCCAATGAATCAGAGAGCACTATCATACCTGAGCATAGGCTTTTAAAGTTTGCCGCAAGAGTTAACTGAAATGGATTCTCAGGCACAAAGAAAGGCCTTGTTTAGGTCAAGATTGAGGGAAACTTCAAAGAATCGGGAAAAACGCATTGATTCTCCACTTGTCAGGTAGTTTAGGCCCTGTTTGGCGCGAGGACTAAATCAGGACTAAATTAGGATCAAAATGATACTAATTTAAAAAACAACAATAATAATAATAAATAAAATTTTTAATCATTCTACACAAATTCTAATATAAAAAAAATATTATTTTTACTTTACATACTCAATAATTTTCAATAAAAAAATTAATTTTATTTTACATCCTAGACCAAAATACTCGATTCGAATATTTTGGTCTAGGATGTGAAATAAAGTATACATTTTTATTAAAAATTATTGAGTATGTGAAGTAAAATAATGTTTTTTTATATTAGAATTTGTGTAGAATGATTAAAATTTTTTATTTATTATTATTATTGTTGTTTTTTAAATTAATATCACTTTGGTCCTGATTTGGTCCTCGCGCCAGACAGGGCCTTAGTATTACCCTGTAATCTCTATATTGAATCCTTGAAGCTTGGCTATTCCAGCGATGCTTGTTTTAATATAAGAAGTGGTAACTAAGATGTGTTGCTGATGCCTGAGAATTGCGTGGCTTATACAATTTTGAAATCAAGTTGAACATGCCCTTTAAGTTCATTGGTTGATATTTGGCCAGTTCCATGATCATCCACTTAACTCCATGTTCATGCTTTATTGTCTATTTTGCATAGCAAGTCCCTAGCCAAAGGAAGGAGGAGGGTTTCTATAGGTTTATTGACAATTAAATTTTGTCGTTCTTTATGAGAAGCCGCCACTTGTATGCCCAATTTTGGACAGATTCATGTTATGTGCATTTTATGATGCATGCATTTGCATAGGGGTGGGCTATTCATAACTTATTTTTATGTTCATAACTTTCTGAGAGAGCTATTGGATTTTATAATTTTTTTTGTTTTTTATTTAGACTTAATCAGTTTGTGCTAAAAGGAATAAAGATATTGCAAGTTCGGGGTGTGGGTCAAATCAGTGAAGCCTGAACCATGTGTATCATGATAACAAAAATGACTTAAATTGCACAGTCCTTATTAATTGCGATATATAGATTTGGTTTTTTTGGTGTACAGGTATAATGATGATGATCAACCAGTTTGTAGGGTTTGCAGTGTCCCTTTGAAATCAGAATCACTTTGGCCTGCACATCAGGCTTCTCGTAAGCACCATGAGGTAACTATGAATTCCTTATTTCTCCTGTTAGTTTTCTCAAAGCATATGCATTTTGGAGCCCAACTTATCTATTTTTTGTTGCATCTAAATTTAAATGTTCGAATCTTAGCTAACTCCATAATAATGAGGCCATATGCATCATAAAATTGCATTAACCACAAATCACTCTTTGAAACTGTTAATATTTGGATTCATGTGGACTAATAGCAGGCTCTCTCTCTATCAATTCTCTCACATATTTGTGTATTATTTTGATATTTGATTTTCCTTTAAATGTAGTTTATTTTATTCCTTAAGTTTCCACTTTTGCAATTTTGTGGGGACATCATTAGGTTCACATTAGGCAAATGTTGATTGCACTACATTGATTGATGGAAGGTCGCTATGTGATTGATGGAAGGTCGCTATGTGATTGATGGAAGGTTGCTGCAGGTTTAATGAAGATTAGATTTTATTGATGATTTCATATTTAGGTGATGTTGATTGATGGGAGATTTAAATTGCTAAGGCAGAATTGTAGATACGTCATATTTGAAGCTGATTTTATTTTTATTGTAATAGAATTAGTTCTACTTTCCACTTTGGTAGAGACATGATTTAGCTTTTGGTCCAAATTGGGCAAGGATTGAATTTGACAGCCGAGATGAGATTGCACTTCCTTGAATAATGGAAGGTCATTATGGAATTCGTGTAGATTGGATTTTATTGATGATTTCATATCTAAACGATGCTGATTGATGGGATATTTGAACTTCAAAGGAAGAATTGAAGATACATCAAATTTGGACTTGATTTAATTTTTATTATAATAAAATTAGTTTCATATTTATTCTGTTTTTATATGGTACTTTATTTTTCAATTATTATTATTGCATTTATTTTATTATGGGATCTCTATTTAAAAGGGTTGTTTAGCATTGTAAGAGTGGTGATTACAACAACAATAAGAACAAGCACCAAGCCTTTATTCTTCTAGGTGGGATCGGTTATATGAATCATTTGTTTTCATTGTACTATATCAGATAACAAATTCTCATTTTTCTTTTAAGTATGTAAGATTCTTTTTGATAGTTTCATGTCATATTTTATTTGATGCTGTCTTTTTTTTACATGAGTAAGATCGAATAACTCTATTTCTCCTTATTAGAGCTTCTATTGGCTTACGATTTATACATCCAAATTATTTAAGTCGACTCTCTTTGAGCTTGATGTCAATTGAAGCTATTTTAATTTCTCGCAAATATACTCATTTCATTTTACCCTTTTTTGTTTACTTACTCATTCACTTTATTATTTTTATTTCTATCATACTTATTTTATTTATATATTTTTGCTTTATAGGCCAGCATTTAGCATCATATAATATTGTCTGTCTTACTACTATTTTATATAATTTATCTTTAAGTCTGTGTGCAAATTTTTTATCATACAACGCATCAAATATTCTTTTTAATTTTATCCATCTCGCTTGGATTTTATTGATAATATTAACATCTATTTCACTATCATTTTGTATGGTTGATCAAAAGTATTTAAACCATTTATTTTTCCTGATAACTTTATCACCAATTGTCATCTCATCAATACAAATACTTTTATCTTGACTAAATTTGTACCTTGTATATTTAGTTTTTATTCTATTAAAATAAAATTTTTTTAACTTTAAGGTATTTTTATAACTCGAGTTTCTCTTTAGTCCTATCTTTAGTCTTGTCAATAAGAAAAATATTATTTGTGAAAAAGCATCCACCAAAACATCTTTTCTTAATTATGTCCAGTCAAAACATCTATAATCAATGCAAACAAATATGTACTTAAAGTTAAGCTTGGCTGTAAACTAATTGTAATAGAAAATTTATTAATCAAACTCCATTGTGTCTAAACACAAGTAACAACTCTTTTAATATATGTCTTTAATAACTTGAATGTAGGAAGTGTAAACTCTTTTATTTTTGAAAACTCTTTAAAGTACTCCCCTTAGAACTTTGTTATTATCATTTTTTAAATCAATAAAATCCAAATGTAAAAGCAGTAGTTAATAAAATGAAATTTGAGTTTTCTTAAAGTTTAGATCTAGGTTAAAGGATTGATATTTCAATGAAGGAAATTTAGAGTTAGCCCCAAGCAAGAATCCTGGAAGTAGCCTATTTATCATATAAAAAAATCCTATTTCACTCCTTTGCCTTTTCTTCCTTTTCTATAACTATCCATCCAGCTCGCACAGTCAAATCTCGCTAACCTCCATTTGCCGTGTAGACCTCATCTGACTTGCATGGACCTCTCCATATTCCCCCTGCTCCGCTCAGCCTCTTAGTATTGTTTTGCTTGCCTACACATGTCATCTCAACACTTGACCTATGTGTGAAAACACGACTGTGCGAGCCTGCGCAGCTGCTGCTATAACTACACACATTTGCACGGCCTTTGTTTTCATCACTGCCATCTATACACTTGCCGACCCACTTGTTGATTGTCATCACCCGCTTAGCAGGATGACTCCCTGCCAGCTCAAACTGCCTGTTTGGGGGTAGTTTGAGCCTGTGCCGTTGTGTCACGATGAGTCGAGCATGCCTGCTTGTGCTTGCCCTCCAATTTATTGCGTTAATCCTAGGCCCAGTTGATTGGAGACTCGGACCTCGATTGCATGCATCAGTCTAAAAGAAATTACATTCCGGTCCCCAGTTTTTCATATGCTGGTTTTCTTCAGCTGAATCATAATTCTTTCCGTATTCATTGTTTTCGACCCAATTAAAATTATATTGCTTGATTTGATTATTCGATTTGACTTTAATTGTGCAATCGTACGTTTATTTGAGTAAAATTACTGTTAGTATTTATTTTGTAACATGACCAAAGTATTGCTTGAATTTCGGATTTTATTTATTGAATTAAATTTTTTTGCTCTAATCTAAATTGGTAAATTCTAATTTATCACAGTCAAGTTTAACTAAAATTTTGAAATGGCTAATTTGGTGGATTTTAAAACCTTACTTATTATATAATAATATTTTAGAAAATTATTTGTGCATAATTTTAATAATTTATTATTTAAATATTACAGATTTTAAAAATTAAAATTTTGTTTGCATTTCTGACTTTGTTATTCCTTGAGGTTTGTAGAGGTTTATTTATATTTCTAAAACATCCTTGATGTCAAGTTTGAAGATGCATGTTTTCTTTCTTGGAAAAATAGACATAAACTTGTACATATTCTGTAATTTATTTTAACTATGCTTCTCAAAAATGGACTTATACTTTTTCTTATAAGACAGTCCTTTTATTTTAAATTCCTGTTGATGGGGGGATGAGATGCTACATTGTGGGTATTGTTCAACTTGTTATTTTATTCTTTGATGTTTGAGTTCATTTGATTTTTACACAAGAGGATATGCCTGGCGATTTTTGATTTAAACTTGAATGTGTCTTATTCATAGTGTTAGAAAGCAGATTTAGTAATTCACCACTTTTTGTATGCTTTGCTTTCTACAGTTCTGATATTTGTGCTAACTTTACTTTGTATTTTTACCTAGGCTATCAAGAATATTAAATCAACTGCTTCTAGACATATTACATCTACTTCATATATAGAAAAAGAGAAAAGCATACAGGTGCCACAGGTCTCCTCATCACTTCCAGCAGATTTTTTTGGAGATGCTAAAAGACAAAAGATTGGTGAATGTCCATCTATTTAGTTTTAAACTGTTGATTATCGTTTAATTTCATAAGCTAGATATTATGAGTTATCCAGGAATGCTTTAATAGCTAAAATTATCAGTTAACTTCTAGTAGTTTGACTACTAATCTAAAACATTTGCATTCATATTACGCTGCTAAATAAATTAGCTTGCCAAAAATAAAAAAGTAACCAAGAAAGAGACATTTATTTGTCGGTAATAGTTTCATAGTAGTTTTCTGAATAGTGGAATCATATGTTTCTTTGGCTTCTAATCTATTGAAAGAAATTGGTCTTTTTGCAACAAATATACAATGGATTTAATTATCACAGCTTTATCGTTGATGATAATCCAACTTGGTTTTCAATAGCATCAAAGTACTTGATAAGA
This sequence comes from Apostasia ramifera, assembly GCA_019297695.1. Classification (NCBI taxonomy): domain Eukaryota; kingdom Viridiplantae; phylum Streptophyta; class Magnoliopsida; order Asparagales; family Orchidaceae; genus Apostasia; species Apostasia ramifera. Next base: position 17,277 of record JAEMOT010004285.1, read on the forward strand.
ATGTTAGAGAATGCAAAAACAATTTAAAAAGCATTACTGTCTTGCATATGGCCTATTGCAATACTTTTTTGAATTGCTAAGCCAATACAATGAAAAATAAGGAGATGTTACTGATCTCTATCTAGTTGACTTTCATTCCATAAGTGTTGTGCCTGTTTTAGGAAAGAACAATTTCAGGAGTCAGATAATCAAAAGCATTGAACATATATTTATCTTTCTGTTTGACTAGAATACTAAATAGCTGATCTCACTCTATTTCTATCCCATTTCTTGTGAACTGTGTTATGTCCTAAAAAGTGTTGTAAGTAACAGCTAGCTAGGCAAGCGATTGGTGATTCAGAATGATAGTTCTTTTAATTGAAAGAAATACTTTGTTTTAATTTTTGTGTTTAAAACAAATGTTTAACTAGGATGACAATTTTAAATGAATGAGAAAACTGAGTGTTATAGAAGCAATGAGGAAGATTCAACATTTAAATATGTTTTGTTGGAAGGTGTGATGATATGGACATGAATATACCTAATCTTCCCTTTATATTCTTTTATGCACAGTGCAGCCAATGGCTGTTAATCAGTCGAGTTCGAGCAAGTTTGCCTTAGCTTGAACTTGAACTTTTGAGTTTGCTTCGAGTTGATTAAATTCTGAGTTTGAGTGGATTATCAAGTTGAATACAGTCTTATTGTTAATCTTATTTTAAGATTTATATCTTCATTTAACCTATGTTATATATTTCTGATATTTTTAAATTAAATTTTTATGTATAATATATATTTGTATAAATTAATCACTTCAATATATAACTCCCAAAGCATATATATATATACGTAATACATTTCAAATATATGTTAGAAAAGCCGAAATACATATCAAACTATAGATATCGAGTTCAATCGATTTTATTGTGAGTTAACTTAAAGTCGAGTGAAAATTCATTCAAGTTTAAATCGAATAAAATGCGAGTTAGTTTTGAACATTATCAACAGCCTACCAGCCATATTAATGTTAACTTGTGTGGTATGAGCTATCAGTAATGATGATGTAATTTTGAGTATTCTAATCATCTTGGCAATATTATTTTGTCATACGATGCATGAGCTATTATTCCAAGTGCAACTTTTGCATCATGTCATCATCGTTTGGTTGCTCCGTGTTTTTTGGCATGGCACTGCATCATGAGGTGAAGATAACTGTTTTTCTTGAGAGGATGATGACTTTATCAATGGAGTCCTCTTGTCCTTTTATACCTACTATTGTTTTAGTAACAAAAAAGGTTAAGCCTTAGATAAAATTATATATGAACTGCAGTTGTTTCTGACTTGACTGACATCCAGAAATGCACTATTAGATTTTTCATTTCTATGTGGTTGGCATTGTTATAATTTTTTCTTCTGAAAAGGAAGTTCATTCTTTGCTAGTTCCAGAAAATGAAAGGTGTTGCAATGGACTTGGCCTTGGTGATTCATTAGATTCAAGGAAGATGGGCTTCAGTAAACCGACTGGAGAAGATAAGTCCATCCTTGAGAAGTGTCTCGATAAGGATGCTGGTGATGATCTGAAGTCTAGCCAGCCAAGCCAAGGTTCAAGAGACATGGATAATGTAGAAGTTAATAAGACAAAGAGAATCCTTCCTAGTGGCTTTTTTGATGGGATTGACACAAATGGAGATAAGCAGGATAATCTACTTAGCCAGCAATTGCAACGTACAGATGTAGTGCAGCCCAAGCAAATTACTGGAGCATTACCTGCAGGCTTTTTTGATAACAAGGATGCAGATCTAAGGGCTCGTGGCATCAAACCTGTTAAAATTGATGTTGAGTAAGTTCCTTATACAAAGTTGTATTAAATCCTTTTGTAGCTTTACAAATTCAGGGAATTAGTGACTCTGTTGCATAGTTATGGGTTCTCATACATTGACTTTTATTACATTTTCAAATACATAGTGATCTGCAGCAGATTAGTAGATGTTCATGAAAGTTAGTCATTGTTTCCTGCCTTTTTCAGATCCATGTCAGCTTTTTAGTAATTGAGTCATTTAATTAATTTTATTTTTAGTAGAAATCTTTCCTTTATCTTTGGCTATTTTATTGTAGGCAGAAAAATTTTAATGGTTAGTCTTTTCTTAGTAGGAAAGGGCTTAATATGATGTCATTCCATGTAAGTTATGCAACATTTGGTGGGGCTTATTATGACTTACTATTGGAAAGTGACCCATACTAAATATTACTTTGTGATTGCTTAGGGCTGTGATGTTGGAAAATTGGTTATCAAATGATCAAGGAAAATTAACAAGTAAACTTCTAAAAAGTTTAGAAGGAGACCAAGATTTTTTTGTGGAAACCCGAATGATTGGGAGAAAAGACACAACGTAGTCATGGCGGTTTAAACTCACTATATCAAGAATTATGTACAAAGTACATATGTGAAAACAAAACGAGTTGATTTGAGTAGGGCTGTCATAAAGTTCAGCAGACAACCAATTCATCTGGGGTATGGCTAGATGGCCGAATTGAAAGGTTGAATGCCCTCTAATTGACCTTTGAGTCTAGATACGTAGTTATGATCAAGTGCCAATGAACAGTAGTTTCGCCCAAAGAATGGTTAGAGATTGGTGGTGATCGAATCATAGCTCTTGACAGAGGTGGTTAGATCTTTTTAGTGGATGAAAGACCTTGTAAGAATTCTGTCGCTATGCTTGCTCGTCAACCTATACATGATCTCTTCTTCTATCTTGATATTGTTCATGTATACAGTCTAAATTGAGTGTCAAAAATCTTGGTTAATAGGTTGACTTGCAAACTTGGTGTTCTTTTATACGGTAATAGTAATAAAAGATTTATGAAGCCAACCCCGCCTAATAGGATAAGGCTTGGTTGTTGTATATAGAAATGGTAAACAAGAAATATGGTGCTGGAGGATAAGCCGTACATTTCCACAATAGAGTTATTTTTCCCCCTCTTTTGACTTTTTTTCATGATTTCTGGCTCTTGATTTATGCTATTTGTCCTTTTTCTTTTCAACCTATAGAAGAAAGAAATATGTTTGAAATTGTTGCATCTTTATTGGAAGTGCATGAATAAAAGCTAAGGGCTTGTTTGTTTAGCCTGTTTAAAATTAACTTTAAAATTAACCTGATTAATTTTAAACAAATATATCACATCATCCATAAAATTTAATATTAAATATTAACTATATTTCACATCATACATATAATTCAAAATAAAAATTAACTTTATTTCACATCATTCATAACTTTTAATAAAAAAATATCTTTATCTAAATTTAATTTTAATTTTGTTAAAATTAACTTTTACAAACAAACAAACCCTAATAAATATTTAAAATTTAACGACAAACTATTTTCTTCACAGCGATTGTGGATACATAGAATGCCTTGTTAGGTCTAACTATCAACTGACTTAGTTACATCAAAAGAATGTTAAGGTCTTTTCAAAAAAAAAAAAAAAGAATGTTAAGTTGGTTGAGATTGCAAGGCAAGTACGGTAAAATGTGGTTTTTGTTTTCCCTTCTGTTATTGTTGGTTGGGGTGTGGGGGTGTGTTGTTGAGGGTTTTATGAGCGGGTTCTCAGATATCGCATGAGTTTGAAGCATTATTGGACTATGTGCTGTTAAATTTGTTCCCCTTTTTAGCTCTGTAAGTCTTATGATTTTAGCTTTGTGTAGTTCTTAACTTTTTTTAATTGTAATTTTGCTTGGCGATTAATTTGAGATGTTCCCTCCTCTTTCACATCGCTCTTTCCCCCTTTACTGTGTCTGTATCTTTGTTTATGGGATTGTAAGCTTTTGTTCTCTGGTGGGATGCTGCAGGGATGCGTACAAAGAATTTGAGAAGGAAATTCGAGAGGACTTGCAGGAAGTCGATGATCGCCTCGAAGAGGAAGAGGTAAGTACTATTTTGCTATATTGCCGTATGGCAATCCTTCTTTTGTAAAGGAAGAAACTTCGATAATTCAATATCACTGCAGATTGATGCTGCTGAGGTTAGAGAGGGGATCGAGTCACTAGAACAGAAGTGAGTTCACTTATGCCTTGACTGCACCTTTCTGTTTCTCATAATAATCTTATAAACGTTGGGTTTCTTAGTATGGAAAAAACTTAACTAATACACAACCCATAGGTGGATTTGAGTTCTAAAAAAAAAAAAAGAAGTGGATTTGAGTTTAATTCACTGTATTATCCAGTGAATTAATTCCTTAATCTACTTCATAATTTAATGAATTATATCCATAATTAATTATTGGACTATGCGTATAGATTAGTTTTTTGGGTTTTATATATCAGGACTCTACTACTGTTATACTTTTTTTTTTGGGTTGTAGTCTTACTGTTATACTAAAAGGGATATAAATGGTAAACAGGGCATATAGAGAGCGAGTGGAAATGGTGAAGAAAAAGCTGATAGAGGTCAAAGAATCCCGGCTGGCTAAGCTACAGAACAGCCCTGCATTTAAGGGTAAAGACTCTAGTGAAGAGTCATCATCCTCAAGTGAGGATGAAGATGACGGTGATGTAGATTTCTCAGTGGACTGGAGAGCGAAACGTTTGTGATTTCTGAAGCTGTTACACTCGGTATTCGGCATTGTCTGGATTCGTCTTTGCTTCCTTAACTGAAGTATGAAGGTAGATACAATTGTTGTGTGCATTTTCATGGCAGCAACAGCCATTATGCTTATTTTACAAAAAGAAAACTATCGTTGTGATCTTTAGTTTTAACTTGAAAGAGAGAGCTGTTATAGATCATAAAAAATTGCAGCTTTGTACTGTAAAGAGAGCTAGAATTCTTTGGAAGATTGTGATTGGAGATCTCCGAAAATTTAAGTATTAGTTTATATTATCCTGTAAATTGGCTTGTTGAAAATGTTAAGTTGTGTTCTTGTGAAAATAATGCTACTATATTGTAGTAGTCTGTTTATGACTGTCTACACATATATGATGTGTAATCTGATATATGTGTATGACATATATGTTCTAATTTTTTATTTTAGATACTGTGTTTTATAACATTTTTCTATAAACTCGATACATGAACTTCAAAATAATCAGATTCAACCATCAAAAAAAAAAAAAAACAGATTCAAGCTGGCTAATAAAATAAAGTCATTTCCATCAAAAAATAAAATAAAGTCATAGTTGGTCTACATTTTCTGTACTTGATTGGTTGTCAAATTTACTCCGTTTGCAGTTTGATGCCTCCCATATTTTCTTATTTCCATATCCTGACAAACAGGTCTAAACCTAATGATTAATAAGATTGTACATGTAGCCATTTGCTTCAGGCTGAGTTATTATTTGGGTGAGTTTTTTTTGTATATGTATATATTGAGATGCCTTCGAATCAAACTCGAATGCTGTTCACAATCATCTACAAAATCTGAGTCCTAGACCATTTTGTGCTTTGTAGACGCTCTGGATGTTTGGAGACAGTTTCAACCGGATTGTGTATGTGTTTTGAAATTAAAACTCTGGAGGAGATAGTGTGAAGGCATGATTTCATATGATTTCAGGTAGCCACCTCTCTCTCTTCTTCCCTTGTTATTTCTAAGTTGTTTCTCAATAGCGTAATTTGCTTGATTGTCACTGGCCGATGAGGTAACTCTTTTAGTCAGAGGAACCTCCTTAAATCTCTATATTTGAAATCATTCTTAGGTCCGTTTGGACATGAAGATGATCGAGCGGGTGTGTCACAATATCGCGGGAATTGGGAAATGAAATTTTTTGAGATTATATAACATCTCATATTATAATTTTGCGGACCTAATGATATGTGTGTTATCAAATCTTGCCACAGGGCTACTTTTTAGCCTGTTATGCCCACTCTTCATTCTCCACAACCACAATCCTTGATAAAATATCTTTCTCCTCCTCCTTTTCATCTTTATTTCCTCAAAGCATGATACTGGAGCTACAGGCCTCTCTGGGCATTCAAGAAGAGAACCCACTGAATGAATGCCCTTCACATGCGAGCACGTGAGCTAAAACCTTCTCTGCCCCCTTCAGAATTTTATATATAATACCATGAGATGAGATCCGGGCCTCCCTTTCTTTCTTTCACTTGATGACAAATCATACCTGACACACCTCAGTTCTTCACCGCCGACAATGCGAATTATTTTATTCAGCTACATATCTATCCTACTTTCTCCGAAGAGTTGCAAATGAGCCTGTAGCAATTGCAATTATGGATTACTAAGATCCCTGGGTCAGGTCTCTGCACTCTTGTTAGTTGGGATTCCTTCCTTTCTATGGGGTTAACGCTTAGACGGCTCAGTTGGTGCGGTTGTCATTTGAGATTGTAGAGATAAGGTTGTTGTTGTAGCGGCCAAGGTTCTCATCTAGCTACATTGTCTATGTAAAGTAGCTTTGAAGTCATAAATAAAACCCTGACCAATCGTTGAACAAGCCACCACTAACTCTGACTACTTCACAAAAGGGCAAAAACTACAGATTGTTTACTTCTAGGGTCTTGTGCTTATTGTAAGATAGATAACTATAGGAATTTTGCATAAGATGTCAAATAACTCGTAGTTATCACAAGCCATACAACTAGTTGGAATAGGATTGGATTGAGTGGCTCTCTTCCATGACTAATCGAAGAGTTTCGTCTTAAATTACTTAGACAAATACAAATACTTATGTTCTTCTCATTCTTTGACTACAATGATGGCAAAACTTGATGTCTGGATCACTCCCACTTCAAATCAAACACAATATTGTTAGACTTAACATTTTGATGAAAATATTCTGATGCTCTTCATTCACAATGGACTTCTGAAGTTACACTGGCAGAGTATTTTTTAAGAAGAATTGATCATACCCTAATAACGTCTCTATGCTATTGGCCTTTCATAGCCAAAAAAAGGTTAACGGTTCCTCATTATGATCTTACAAAAATTGCACTCTCATGTCATCCTATGCAAGCATTACCTTTGACAATTAGATTAGGGAATGACTTATCCCTTGCTTCACAATATTTTTCCACTTTTACATAGCCACTCTCCTATAACTATTTAAGATTTTCTGTTCTTTTATAAGCATACATTTAATTTATCTAAAGAAAATATTCTGTTAGTTACATTTCCATGAAGTTAGTTGCCATTCTTCGAAGATTGATTTTTCGAAAACCTCTTTGAAAAGAGTTTACCAGACATTACACTCTTGACGGTGTTCAACACCAAGCTCTTTATGCCTTGGAAGGCTATGAAATGACTTGCTTGAGAATAAGTTACTAATAATTGCTATTTCTAGGATACTTATCGAATGCCATTTTATTATGGATGCATATGCTATGATCATTGATGTTGTTGATGTAATTCATTTTTTTAAAGATAATATTATGTTTTAATTTGTATAGAGAAGGTAACTAGATAGCCTATTCTATCCTTGAAGATTTTCTGTATGCTTGATAAGTATACTTAATGACGTTTTTTTTGAAAAAAAAATAAAATAATCAATAATAATAAATAAAATTTTAAATAGAAATCAAAAAAAAAAAAAAAAAAATTTGATTGTAGAAATGAAATTAATTTAGTAGGAGTGAGTTCTGAACTTTTATGATAATGGAGAACTCCCACATGGTCGGCCCCCTCCCCACCTGGAGTTTAATGATGGCGGCAAGGCATCTGCTGCGCACCGTCCCCAAACCAGGAGCCGCAAATGGGCCCACCCTTCCCTTTGTCCGTTCCTCCTTAATTTCAGGTTTTTATTCTACACAAATTAAAAGTTTTTTTTTATTTTATGAAACATGATCATGTGTTTCTGTACATTCATAATTTTTTATCATGTAAGAAAATAATAATAATAAGACTCATAATTTTTAATGATTAATTTAATAATTTTATGAAATAATATATTTACAACGTAAACAAGACCATGTTTCTTAAAACAGATTATTAATGTCAAATATTTGATCATTAAATTCAAATCTAAAAATAATTTTATATTTTTATATTAAGCATAAATTTGAGATATGGTATTAGGTTAAATCTTTAATTATCGATTGACCTAAAAGATAGTTTCAGTTATTAAGTTTGAATGGTTTCAATATAATGTATAATATTTGATTTTTGATGTAAAAATTTAAATTTTAAATAAATTTGTTTTAAAATTATGAGAACTTTTGTAGTATTAATTTTGGATTGGTCTCAATCAAAATTATGACTGAACGGACAAAAAAAGTCTTTGAGTTATTTTTTAGGAATGATTATATATATTTGAATATCTACTACGAGTCTAATGAATGTGCCATGAGAAAAGGACGCATTTACGAAATTGCCACCCCGGATGGGGGAAAAAAGTTTCACGGTGAAACTTCACAGAGATACAGAATAGAAGGGGGCGGCGGGGCTACGGTGTAATCCTTTCAGATTGCGGCGAGGAGGAACCGCCGGCGGCGGAGAGAATGGCGGTGAGGGTGCTCATGGCACGGACCTGCATCTCGAGCGCGGCAATGTAGTCGGATGCCTCCTCGAGGAGCGTCGAGAGCGAGAGCTTCCGGCAGCCGGGAACCAGCCGGCCAAGGACGGCAGCCTTGCCGTTCAGCACCGTCCTACTCTTCTTCTTCGCCGATGATCGGCTGCATTCGCCGGTAAATCTCGGGCCCGCCGATGAGGGTGCAGCTGACCGAGGCCAGCGCTGCCTGCGCTTGCGGTGAGAAAGGATGGCGCGACTCCACCGAGTCCGGCCCCGGGCGGCCACAGCCAGGGCGCGATCCGCGGCCTCCCGGACGGCGCGGCTCCGCGGCGCCAGATCCTCGGCCGGCGCGTAGCTGCGAACGTGGCGGAGGGCCAGGAGGAGCTTAGAGGAGTACGTCTTCTGCTCGCTAACCGTTCTCCATTTCTCCATCGGAGGCCGCCATACCACTTCGCTTCTCTTCCGCTTCCTGTCCCCTTCCTTGGCTGCTGAATCACCGTCCGCGTCTGAAAGCGCCATTCGCGACCAAGGAATAGATCGAGATTGGAGACGATCTGAGGACTGAACTTTAAGATGTCGCACACCTTCGAGTAAAACGAAAGAGAAATCGGATCAGGGAGCAAAAAGAATAGGAAGATGAGATCCATTAATCCGCTAGTGAGATTCTGAAGCCGGGAAGGACTGTTCGGTTACCTCACACCTCCGGAGACGATGAAACGGTGCAGTTCTTCAACCGATCGAGAAGGGAAGTGCTCCGTCGATCTACAGGGGGAGAGGAAGAGACGAGAATTGCCGATCGAGAGTCTGCCGGAAAGCCGGGGGTGTTTAAATAATAAATAGTGGGGTGATAATAGAGCAATAATGACACGTGCCATGAACTTAATTCAAAGTAAATGTGCCCCGCCTTCTATGTTCCCTTCCGGCTCGCTGGCACTCCCCGGCCCGGCCGAGTCGGCTCATGCTGGACAGCTCCCATTCTTTTCGGCCGATTTTCCCATGTCCTTCAAAATTAATTAACAATTTAATTTCAAAATTAATCAATTACATAAATCTATGAATAAAAGAAATCAAAGAAGAAATATACAATAAACTCAGAAATATTGGATAATTGTTTTTTCTACGTGCAATCCATCCAATCATCTTGGGACAAAATCACAATGTCAAACTCATAAATTTAAGCGCAATGTGAGTCGAAAATGAAAAGACAAATGTTATAAGAGATCTGCAAATTTGACAAGTTGATGAGTTGAATATTCCGTCTATTGGTAGAGTTCAAAACTCGTGGTATTGTATAGATTTCGATGAAAGGAAGGAAACATTGCAAAGGACAATGAGCTAGAAGAAAAAAAGGTTCCCACTTACTGGAGTGGAGGGTCTCTATAGTTTATAGTTTTGGTAAACTTCATAAAATATATGATTAATTATTAAATGGTCTTTATAGATAACTCATAATTACTATTTAGTTCATGATTTTTAAAGATTCGCTGAAAGATTTTTATAATCTACCTTAAATATTTCTTCAAATTGTTATATTTTTGCCATTACAATTTTGTGTTACTCCTCATTGCTACGTCATCAAAGCTGCCTCATCGACGCTACTACCTTGTTGATGCCACCTTGTTGACGCAGCCTTGCCGCCGCCGCCTTGCTGGGAGAGAGAGATAAAGAGAGAGAATGGAGGTGGTGGAATGTTGGCCTCCTTACTGACGTAGCGGGGGGGAGAGAGAGAGAGGGGGGGGGGTGCTGCCGAAGGGGTAAAAAATGAAAATTTTAAAAGTTTAAAACAAAATATTCTCTAAATACTAATAAAAATTATCAACAGAGATCTGTTATATAATAATCATAATTTATAGTACTTTTAGGCCTCGTTTGGTTCGAGCTTTTTTTTAGTCATGAAAAAAAAATATTTTATTTTTTAAGTTTAATGAGAAACAAATTTATTTTACTATTAGAAAGTGTGTAAAATGTGAAATACTTTCAATTTTAATATTCGTATTTGTATTGGATGTGAAATAAGTTGATTTTTATAGTTGAAATTTGTGTTGGGTAAAAATCTCGCCTCAAACCAAACGAGACCTTAGTGTCATAATAATTTCAAAATAGAGATTTTTTGGTAAATTTTTAAAAATTATACATCAAAAAGTAATTATAATTTAACTATAGGAATCTTTTAGTAATTAGTTCTAAAGTAAAATGTGATGATGATGGGGTGATAAATGATTATCTTGTCAAATTTGTACGTTTTTATGTGATCTGAATATGGTGGCACAAATTTTGTAAGAACTTATCTTGTTTGCCCTAGGGGGCATTTGGTTTGTTGTTATCTTAATGTTATGTTATGTAATATAGATGATATGATATGCAGATATCATCTTTTAACTAATAATTTTATAATCTTATAAAAAAATATTTATAAATATCATTAAATCAAATAAATTTTTTTCTAGATAACATTAAAATAACATTGAACCAAATTCCTCTTTTAGTGTTAAAAGAGGAAACATATGATATAATTGAGCAAAGTGAAAGAATTAATGAGGCGTTTGGTTCAATATTAGCTTGATATTATGTTATATTATTTAGAAAAAATAATAATTTTATTTAATGATCTATAAATAATCTTATATAAACTTATAGAATTACTAGTCAAAAATGACATCTAAATTATATGACATAATACCAAGATAATAACGAATCAAAAGCTTTTTAAAATCAAATAAGAAGTATTTGCTCGTGTGTTTTTCATCTCTACTCTTATCATTCACAAGTATGATTGTTTCTTTTATATATATATAAAAGAAACAAACTTCTAGTTGCACATAATTACCATTATTACAAATATATTCATAAAAAAGGTAAATCCGATATTTAGATTTCAATAAACAACTTAGGTCCCTCTTAATGTTTTTTATTAATTTTTACCATTAACTTAATTATATTTATAAATTATAGATACTCACAATATTATCCACATAGCTAAAAGCTTATATTGATGGGAACAACAAATTGACTTATATATTAAATATCCAGTGACCTATCGATTAAACTCAATTTTTCTTTCAACAATTCAAACTTATTAAAAGTTATGTCAAGTAGGCTGACAGTATTAAACGAGTGATGATCAATTCAAGTTATTCAGTTACAGCTTTTGCCAAAAATTCTCATGTCTTTCCCACTGGTTCTTTATTTTGGTTCGAACTCTTTCTTAATATTCTTGACACTCAATTATCCAAATGCTTAACCTAATGAAAATTAGGTAACTAATTCATTTATTATATTGTATACTCAACACTTACGAATTAAACTCAATCTTTTTTGATAGTAGCACATGTATCTAGGGATAAGTTAGGCAGGGCAATGGTACTAAGTCAATGACGATCAACTAAGGCTATTTAGTTATTACTTTTTCCAATTAAGAGAGAAGAATAGTGGTTGTAAAATTTGTTTTATGGAGAGCAAAAATGAGATTAGAGTAGACGAAGAATGATTCCACCTAGATAACGACAGGCATTGTCATCTTTAGTAGAAGATAAGCTAGACGACAATGAAGGAGAAGTGTGGTGGGGGCTCAAAGATCATTTTGTGAATGTATTAAAAATCATAAGAACTCTTAAGCAGGAACTCAATTAAAAAATATAACTACCCTTACAAACATATATGGTCAAAGTTAGAACCTCTAAAATAACTACACTTATAAATATATATGAGAAAATTACATAAATCATTCATAAAGAATAATTTTTACTCATTTAATCCTTAAACTTATATATATATATCATCTCATACCTTGAATATATAATTACAAATATTATTCTTTTATATTGATAAATTATTACATCTCGTGATTTAAATATAGACGTATTATTCACTTTAGCCTTAAAAAAACTACATAATTTGAACACTTCCTATGAGGTCACTCATCTCAGTATTACTACAACCCAAGCACGCTTAATTATGGAATTTTTTATCATTAGTCTCACAATTTTGCCCTAAAAAATATATTTATTATTTGAGATCATGTTATTTACTTATACAGCTCAGAATTCTCTCTTTTCAATGTAGGACGATTCATTCTTATGTCCTTCTCACCACTCATTATTTAGCTTAGAAGTCTACAATGAGCTCCATTTTACCTCAATGATTACTTTCTCTTAGGACATCACTCGACGATCACTCCTCACCCTCTTCAGCCACGGGCGTTACAGTCCCACCAACTTCCGCCTAGTTCATTCTTGAACCACATCTTACTGTTGGAGGTCGGCTCTAATATCATATCATAATACCTCGTGATTCAAATATTGTCCTCTTTGGATTTAGGGAATTGTGTAATTGAGCACTTCCTAGAAAGACACCCATCCACGTACTACTCTGGTGCAAGCAAGTTTAACTACGAAGTTTTTCATCATTAGTCTCTACTATTTGAGATCACGTTATCTACTACAAATAGCTCAGAATCTATTTCCTTCTGATGTGGGACGGTTTATTTCTATGCCCTTTTCACCACTATTTATTGGCCTAAAAGCCTGTCAAGAGCCACACTTTGCCTCAGTGATTCCTTTCTCGTAGGATATCACCCAACGATCACTCTCCGCTTTCTTCGGCCACAGGTGTTATATAAATAGTTAGATTTTTTCTCTTTAAATTAGATGAATGGCTAGAGATGCAGTTTATAATTATGAATTCAAAATATAAGATGATATATATAAATATCTAATTTTAAAAATTAAGTAAATTTTTTTATATAATGCTGAAGATCCCTTGCTAATTTCCTTTCTCTTTTAGCTTTAATTATTTTTTTTTTGGCTTTTAACCAGTTTTGCTTGCTTTTCATGCATGAGAGACACTGCATTTGCACTTTGCAATAGTTTTTCGGTAACAGTTTCCACCAAAACTTCCATAGTGCTATTGTTTCATGAATGAAATAGCACTTCTCCAAGTACAAGTACGGGTGGCAATATATGATCTGATTCGTGAAACTGAACCGAACCTGACCCACAAATTTTGGGTATAGATCATGAATTTTAACCCGTTTGTTAAAGGGGTCGGGTTCGGATTGGGCATAATCGGCTCGGGTCAGATTCAGGTTTGGCATTTATTAAAAAATACTCTATAAACGGTTCGGTTGGCGGTCAACCAGCCAACCCGACCCATTTATTAATCGGGTCAACTTCGAGTCATGAATTTTGATCCATTTAATAAATAAGTCGGATTCGGGTTAAAGCTATTCGGGTCGGGTGGAATTCGGGTTTGACCCGGACCCGATCCGCCGACCCATTTTGCCGTTTCTAATTTACAAGCCACAATTTCAACATCATCTATTCAAATAATTAAAAAAGAAAAAAGAAAAAATTGCATTCTTCATCAATAAAAAATAATTATTTATTCATTTAATTTTTTAAGATTAGATGTTTACGTATATTATTCATATTTTAAATGTGTACTTATAAATTTATTTTTTTATATTAATAAATGAGGAAATCTCCCTCTTATTAAGTAAAATAAAAAATTTGATCTTTTTTAACGTAACGAAGATGATGTAATTTGTAATTATGTATTTAAATTATGAAAAATATATATAGATATTTAACTTTTAAAATTAAATAAGTACAATTTTTTTTTTGAGTTTAAAAAAAAAGAAAAATTACATATTTTGTCTGTAAATAATTACTATTTATTTATTTATTTTTTAAAATTAGATATTTACACATTGTTTTATATTTTAAAATATATAATTATGAAGTTCATTCTCTCATATTAATGAGTAATTAATTATTATTATTAAATAAGATGAAAAAGTTAAATTTTTTTTTGATGTGTTGAAATCCGATCTTTAAGACCTCTCTCTCTATCTCTCTCTCTGGTTTATAGGAGCATTGAAACTTGTTATGTTACAATTTTATTCAAATATATGCTATTTATATCTAATATTTTTTTATACAATATAAGCAAATCTCCATATATATATATATTATTTTTTTTTTGGTGGATTCTGCTCTACCTTGGTAAATTAGGTCTTTTATTAGGAGAATTTTTTGATCCCACGGTAACATCAAATTATCAGAAAAAAAATATTTACATATATATTATTCAAAATTTTGAACCTTATATTTTTTTTAAATACTTGAGTGATCACTTGGAGTTGAATAGGGTGAGAAGTAATCACTAGGATAATATCCATATAAGTCATTTAGAATCAGCTAGATAAGGAACAATTTTTGGCAGATTTCTAATATAAGAAAATATAAATGAATCGTCTCATATCGTAAAAAAAAAAAAAGAGTTTCTAAGCGTATAAGAAAATAATATAATCTCAAATCGTAGAGATTTCTTTTGAAGAAAAACTGTGATGCTAATTGATGATGAGAAAATCTATAGTTAAGCATGCTTGAACTGGAGTAGTACTGAAATAGATAGTTTTTATGAGAAATATTTATATTATGTAATTTTTTAAAATTAAAATAAATATTTTTTTTATATTTAAATTATAATATATTATAATACGGTAATTTAGAGTTTAAATTTTATGAAAAGAATCACGTAATATTTAAAATATTAAATGATATTTAAATAAATGTCAAAAAAGGCCAAAAAAATAAATGAAAGACAAGAGCCATGTGCTAAGTAGTCTAAATGGGTCGGGTCCAACATGTGAGCAATAATTAATTGGCGCCAGCCCTAAAGTTAATGCATGTGGAGCTTGAGATGCACCCATGACCCATGTCTGGCTCATTCTGAGAGCCACGTGCCCAAAATATAAATAAAATAAATAAATAACATTTGAGGATTTTTTTTTCTTTTATCTTATATGCATATAAGTAGGGGTGTGAATTCGGTTTAAGTGGTTGATTTAGTGATCAAATCAAAAAAAAAAAAGATTGGATTCAGTTTTAAATTTAATAAAACTAAACCAACCAAATTACATTATAAACCAAACCAAACCAACCAAATAAATATCGGTTTGGTTTGCTTTAGTTTGATTAAAATCATATTTTTTTATCTTAAAATTTATCTTAATCTTCTTATAATAATATTAAATATTGCTATATTAATATCTAAATAATAATTTTAATATAAGAGTAATTTAGCACAATAAGTAATTTAACTTAATAACTCAATCGCATCACTAAAATAAGAATTATCGCATTACTAAAATAAACTATCAAATATATACTATCACTGGTTCACTTCAATAGATTCAAAGTCAATACTGTAAAATTACTATAATACAATGTCTCCACATATGACCATTATTACTATCATTACTCAATTGGTCCAAATATACATCACTGAAAGTCTGAAATATTATCAATACATCAAAATTGATACATAATTAAGCTTCATAAAAACACTCACAAAATCAAAAAGGCCCATACTACGAAACTGATGCGAATCTTCTTTCAACCTACCTAGCAATCCTTCAAACTCTAACCTGAATATTAATATTGATCATGAAATTCTTTAATAAAATCTTGAAAGTAATATAACAACCGGAGAAATTCTTTAATAAAATCTCAAAATACGTGGGTTATGCGGTTAATTCGGTCGATTTGATTTTCAAACATGTGAAACCGAACCCAAACCAATTAACCGAAATATTCAAAATATTAAACCATCACCAAACCGCTAGATTCTAAACCAAACCAAACCTTTAAATTTAAACTGTTCGGTTCGATTTTTCGGTTTAAATCATAGTTTGCACACCCTTACATATTAGTGTTGCACCAATTGAGGATAAACTTAGAGAAAGTCGGCTCAGATGGTTTGGACATCTAAATTATAGGTCGATTGAAGCTCCAGTTAGAAAAATTGAGTTATTGGATTTTGCCCATGTACGAAGAAGAAGAGGGAGACCAAAGAAGACATGACAAGAAACTATAAGGAGTGATCTTAGTTACTTAAACTTAGATAAAAATTTGGTAATTGATAAAGTGCAATGGAAACAAAGGAAGAGGGATTAAGGCTTGGTTGTTGTTGTTGTATCTTATATGCATATAAGTCTTAAAAATTTAAAGTTGAATAAATATTTTTTAATAAATATTAGTTTTATAAAAGAGTTGGCTGAGAAACACTATTAGACAGTTCAACAAATGAACCGAGCGTTCAATAAGTTGCTTGCTCGATAGGAAATTATTTATGTTTGATTCATTAATATGAATAAAATACGCTTGAATATAATTTTAATAGTCGTGAATTGTACATACGAGCATTTAGCTTGTCAATATTCATAAATTATTCGTATAATATTTATAGATATACTTGTTAATTATAAGACTTAATGTGGTACTCTTTTAAAATTTTTAGTGATAATGTACATATTAATATCTTTGACATATAAGAACTTATTTATAATTTTCATGTTCACTAACTAAGCTCGAGTTTAATTTGTTTACAGCTCTGCTATTAGATAACTATCACTACTAAAAAAAATTATAAAAACAATCACTTTTTAAAAAAAATAATATTTATTATTTTAAAAAAAATTATTTGTATTTTTACTAAAATGATCGATAAATTTATTTAGCTCGAAAACTATACAAATGCTATTTAACTAAAACAGAAAGAAAAATGTCGAGTCAGGTCATGTCGAATCAGAACCAGCCATGGAGCTGCTTCTCTATTGGATTCAAAATTGACGAATTCCCATGCCAAAAATGTGCTTCAAGGGGACCCCAGCTAGACAGATCCACATGAGCATGTACTTTTTCATTTTGAGTAAATGTTGTGTCAGCTCTTCACTAAGATTATATCTCACCTTTTTTTTCATACATGTTTTTTATAAATTATAATTATGTGGGTAAATTGTCTATAGATTTATAGGTACATTTCGAGTTTTATTATTATTACTATTTGATTCATCCTTATTTAATTTATTATTATCTCAATGTTATATTATATAATATAAATATAATGATAACTATATATTATTTTTTAAATTAAATAATTATTTTTTATAAATAATATAATATAATATCAAGATAATATTGAACCGAGCGGCACGCCCTTAGTTTCACTTGTTTACACTAATTTAGTTATGGACACATAATATTAGTCATGTTAAAGATAACTAAATTAAAAATTATCTGATTTTAATGCCTAACAATGACTTTGTACAAATGATCTTTCACATTAATATAAATTTTAAAGAATAAAAAATATGTACTTTGTTTCTTATATTAATTTTAAAGTAAATTACACTTAAATTTATGAATTTAAAATATAATAACACTCATATTCTAATTTTCAAAATTTTAATATATAATTTTTTTTAAAATTTTTTATTATTAAAATTTTAAATTTTTTTTAATTATACTATCCCTCTATCTCTCTTTATGCCGGCATTGGAGAGGGGAGGGTTATGTTTTAAACAAATTTAATAATAAAAAATTTAAAAAAAAAAAAGTGAGATATTAAATTTAGAAAATTAGAGACCGAAATATTAAAATTTTAAAAACATAAATCTAAGTATTAGTATATCTTAAACTCATGAACTTGAGTATAATTCATCTTTAATTTTAATATAAAAATATGCATATAAATTTATTTTTACATAATACGTATTTCTTAATATAACTACGGACGTTTTTTTTTTCAGATTTTATATAAATTTCATTGTAATTAATCAAATTTATTTTAAATCCATCACTCATTTTCATACACCACATGTAAAAAGGTCGACGTTCGTTTTTCATTTTATAGAAAAAGATGGATTTATAGAAGAGAGCTGAACTTATTGCTAGAAATATTATTAAAATATAAGTTTTAATCAATAATAATGTCAATAAATCAAATTCTTTTCGAGAATGAACTGAGTATAAATGTAAAAGGAGGAAGAAAAAATGGATATAAGATTATTTTTTATATTAAAAATCCAAGTGAAAAGACTTGAAAATGTGTTGTATGTAATTTTTCTTCTATAGTCAATTGACTTATAATTAAGAGAAATTATACGAATCCATGAAGTGCCAAAAATTTACTGAAGCTCTTAAACAAAAAATATTAAAAAAAACGTCAAGATAAAGAATATATGTCGAATTTATGTGATTAGGGGCACACTATAGTAATAAGATTTACTATGCAATAAATTTTTTTTTAAAAAAAAAGTAATAGAAAAAAGTACATAATTTCAATGAAAAAAAAAAGATAGCCATCTACTTGAAAAAAATGAGAATGCTGAGATAGAAAAGAATTATAAAATTTTTCTTTTTTTATCTGCTTACACATGTCACTTTAATTGAGGAGAAAATTTTTCATTTATAATAGATTCAAGGCTTTTTAACTTCTTCCATTTGATAATTCCTATTTTCTGATGACTCTTAATCTTATTAAAGAGGAGAACACGAATATGATGAATGTAGTAGTGCAGATTCTCGTATTAATGAAATGTACTAAGAATGTCCAACTACAACGATGCACACTAAGCTCAAGTATTCATTTTGGCATATATATTTATGGTTATATGAACTATTTCTATGAAGCATGATAATTATGTCTTGCTTTTAAGTGCTTTAAAATGATTGCAATTAACTCCAAATAATTGTGATAGTCGAAGAACTTATAAGACTAGAAACTTTAAAAAGTGAATGAGATGCACACGTACACGCTTAGAGGAACAAAATCACTGCTTTAGGCCAAAGAGCCTAGATTACATTCACTGCTTGACACTTTATCTCGATCTATGTACCTATTTTGTGTGTGCTATTTCGCATGCCCTTTCGGCTAGTATTTGCTCTCCTTTTATTTCTTTATTGAATAAAATTACGTAACATTGAAATATTAATTTGTTTTTTTGCCTACAAATAAAAAAAAAATTGCTTTTAATCTTAAGAGTATGTTCAAATTCCTTTGTAGAACAAGAATGTCGAATATTTTTTTTTTGAAAAGAATTTTGTAATTTTATTTTTTTTTTGTTAGTGGTAGAAGATTTTTGTAAAGTTGACACATAAAAAATGATAATTTAGGAAATTCAAAAATTAGTGTCACAGGAGATTCTAATGTCAGAATTCAATCTCATAAAATCATGAATGTTAGAATTTAGGTACTCAAAAGTAGTTAACCCCAAATCTTAATAAACTACAAATTTCAAATTTTAAATTTATTTTACTTTTTGAGATTTTAAGATTAGTATATGAAAGATCTATAAAATTTGAATCATTATACACTGATTTCTTAATTTCAATTATTAAAAAAAAAAATGTGAAGTTTCTTTTAGCCTGAAATTAGAAGAACTTATGTTTGAATTCATACCATTATAATTCTACATTTTTGAGGTAAAAAAAATTATAATGTGTAAGGAAAAAAGAATAAAAAAATTATTTCCCAAAAAAAGTTTTACTATTATGTAATCTGTCCATCATTTTTAGCTATTTCATTTAAATTTTTAATTTTCTTTATTTATTTCATGCACATATAAAAGTTAATAAGAAAATTAAATAATTTTGTAAAATTATACAACATTTTCTTTCATCACCTAAATATTTTGTAATCAACGATAAAACATATCAGCAAGAAATTTAGTTATATGTTGCTATAATATCATCAAGGCTCCGTTAATTTTGAAGTTAAAAAATTAACCTAATTTAATTTTAACATGGCATATTACATCACACATAAAATTTAATATTAAAAATTAATTTTATTTCACATCCTACACACATTATTAAAATAATAACTAACTTATATCATATCCCTCACATATCCCAACATAATAACTAATTTTATATCACATCTCTTATATATCTCAACATAATAACTAACTGTATTTCACATCATTTACAATTTTTAATAAAAAAAATATATCTATTCAAATTTAATTTTAATCTTATTAAATTTAACTTTACAAATAAACAGATCCTAAATATTTAAAAGACTATTGTAAGAAATTACAAAATTATAATGTTACAATGAGTTTTAAATGTCATTTAAAATCTAGTAATATTTAGATATCATGTCCCACAGATCAACAATAGAGGAGAGAAAAGTCAAAATAAGAAATAAAAATTCAATTCTATGTTAGAGAATCTTGATGGTGATTTCGAGAATGAATTATTTTAAATAACACTAACATTTAAATTGTACTGCAACAAAGCTCCTAACCTAAAAAATGATCATACATGAAATACAATTCATAAAGTGTAGGTGTATTAATTAAAAGAGTTAATAGCAATTAGATCCCTCTAGTTTAGGCTTATGTGCATTTAGATTTCTCTAATTTTTAAGTTAACTAAGTTGGTCCTCTAGTTTGAAATAATATGTAAATAAATCCTTTAACATTAATAAAAAGACTCAATAAAGAATATTTTTCTTAATTAATAAAATAATTTAACTAGTTTAAAAGCTAAATTAATATTTAAGATAAAAATAAAATCACAACTGACCTATTAATTAGAGATAATGTCCTTCTTCAAGTACTTTAATTAATGTCAAAGGGCTCATTTGTACTTTACTATAAACTAGAGAACCTATTTGATTAATTTTAAAATTTGAAGAACCTAATTGCACATAGACTCAAACTAGAGAGACCCACTTGCAATCAACTCTAATTAAAATGATGCAACTAAATTTAATAAAATCTTTTAGCAATATTTAATACATATCTCCCATTATTATCCAAAAATTTTGCTAGATCTTAAAATAAAATAATGATTTTTTTTTTCACATCTCCAAACCAAACAAGTCAGACAAATTATTTGACTTTGAAAATATTCAATAGCATTTTAATAACTACGAAGTTTGATGGCCTACAAAGCCATATGTGTATGCTTTGGCTCTGTTTGGTAATAAGAAAAAAAAGAAGATTTGGTTGGAATTTTTAGTGATTTTTGAAAAATGTGTATGATGTGAAATAAAGTAAGTTGGTTATATTAAAAATTGTGTATGATGTGAAATAAAGTTGATTGATTTATTGAGAATTGTGTTGAATGTGAAATAAAGTGATTGTTTAATGTTGAAATTTGTGTGAGATGAGATATAAAATAATTTTTTAAATTTTTTTAAAATAAATTTAAGATTTTGGCCATGAGTAATTTTAGCCATGATTTTTAGACCATTGCCAAACAGGGCCTTTGAGTCACAAACGTGGCATAACATGACCCGTTCAGAATCTATTAAAAAATATATATCTGTTCCATCAATATATTTATATGAATTAAATAATAAATTTAAGCTAAAATTATGCCCCATATCCCGTGAAAGAAGTGCACATTTTTTATATCATTTGTTTGAGACCAATCTTAATTAATATTGGGCATATATTAAGGTTTAATTAAATTTTTTTCTCAACCATATCAAGTTAATTCAAAATCTTGATTATTAACTTTTAGAGATTTGATCAAATTTTAAAATAATTTGAATCCACTGCTATATGAAAAAGTACATCCTAAAGCAAATACAATTCGATCATAATTTGCATGCACCAATTAAGCGTGCTATCGAGTAGATTTCAAGTAAACCAAACCCAATAAGAAACTCCTTCCTATGTGACCCTAAGGTGAACACATCGATCAAGCTTCTAAAATGACCTTTAATTAACTCGATAAACACAAGAATCACTATCGCCACTGGTTTAAATATGACTACACTTCGCTCTTCTTAATTATTGCCGGAAATTGACATTTTCAAGCTCAAACTTATTACTTGAAATTCATCTACACTCGAAAACACCAATTTTCAGCTATCACGACTTCGAAGTGGTTCAATTCCTAATCAAACAGTACTTCGAAGCAAATTCAAGCCCCTCCAATCTTATTTCAATTCGATTTCAAATAGCATTAAAACTCAGAGTTTGGTATTTCAATTATGATTCTATTAGTATGGTTGGAAGACATTAAAAATACAGAGATCTCTAAGCTACATGACTTTAATTCAATAACACTATCAAATCAGAAATTAAAGCTGAAGCAGATCATGCATTTCTTCTCTATGAAGTATGATCGTGGGAAGTACATTCATAATAAATCTTAAATTTTTGAGTTCAATTTTAAGTTTAAAATTAGTAGATAAAAAGGTTTAATTGACAGTGAAATGATTGCCAATGAGATTGCAATTGATCGATTCTCATAAATGTTTTGAGTTTGGTTGAGATTAAATCTATTTCCGAGAGATGATAATTATTTCATAAGAAGTTGAGAGCAGTGGGATTATAATTTTTGCCCCTTTTGGTGTTGTAGATTCAAATTCGAAAGCTAGATCAAAATTAGGGTTGAGAATTTTAACCGCCAACCAAGCGAAATTCCTCTCCTCGAACTACCAGCAACAGATCATACAAGAAGAAGAAGAAGGAAGGAGAAGATGAGGAGATCAAACCAGAAAAAGGAAACGGATCGGATCGGCCTTCAAACAAAGATTCAAATCACAGATTCCTCAAAATTTGCAGCCACAGAAGGCCAAGAAGAAGCAGATGGTGGCGGCGAGAGCGACGGTCTCGATGGCGACCACCACCGGCCAGATGACGCTGTCGACGACGGAAAACTCGATCTCCGACCAGCTGAACGCCGTCGACGCCCAGCTCACGTCAACCTCCGCCGGCCACCGCAACGCAGCCGTCGCCGAGGCCGACACCCCTCGCGTCACGCTCGCAGCGATCGTCTCCAGCCGCCGAAGAATCGACGCTGCCGGCGATTCCCTCCCCATCTCTCTGTTCTCTTCTGCGTCGGTATGTAGCTCTGAGCTTCCCAAGGCGACGACTGTGCGGCTGTGCCGCGACGGAGAATATTAATGTCGTGATTAAATTACGGATAGGACCTCCGTAAGCATAATATATCACATTTAGATACATGATGGTAATATATATATATATATATATATATATAT
>JAEMOT010004285.1:40547-68138 GCA_019297695.1 Apostasia ramifera
ATATATATATATATATATATATATATATATATATTAAGTCTCATTTCATTTGTTTAAACATCTTAATTATTAGCTTTATTTTTTAATAAGAAAATGTAAGAGTATAATTTTTTTAAGATAATAAAAAAAATTCTTGATTTAAATGGAATTGTTCACGGAGAAATAAAATTAAAATTCCAGAGAGCAAATTATTATGTTTTGAAAATCGTAAATCAATTTTATTAAAAAAAGAAAATCAAAATCAAAGTGCATCTGGCTCAGAACACATGTCCTCGTATGCAATTTATCTGTATTGCTTGGGGGTTGGATATCTTCTTTATGGGAGTTAATGATAATAGGGACTATAAGGGGAATTGAAGAATGCATCACATGATTCTTATTTACTTGTGGGATAAATTGTATCCAGGTTCTCGAGTTATAAAAGTATTGTAAATGAGCTCCAAAAATTTGATTTAGGCCTCTTGGATTAGCGATCAAATTTTGTGATGCTGTTAGATCACAATGTGAACAACGATATCAAAATCATTGCATTTTACTTTTCTCTTATTCTATAAGTTGCTATTCATCTTTCTTCTCTCTCCTATCAATCTTTTATCTTAAACTTTAATGCTAATATTTACAGTGAAAATAATCATTCATTTTTTATTCACTTTTTTTTTCTCTCTCCTTGGCTCTCTTTCTGACTATCACTATCTAACTTTGTACTTCTTACCCTCTCTCGTTATCCCTTTTTCATCTTTTTCAATTTAGTGATTTTTCGACAAAATTGTTAGTGTCAAGCATATGAAGGGGAAGAGAGAGTAAAAGGAGCACGCCAGAGAGCAAGGAGATCGAAGGAGGTGTTGCTGGTAATCCATTTCTCCACCCTCATTTTGGTTGAAATATATTTTTAAAAATTTTTAATTTTTTTCAAGATAAAAAGAGAAAAAAAAATTATTTTAATACTGTGATATAAAATAAAATTATTTAATTATTGAAAACAGTATTGAATGTGAAATTAAGTTAATTTATAAAATTAAAGTTTACGTAAAACATGAAATACAATTAATTTTTAAAATTAAAATTTATATATGATGTAAAATAAAATTAATTTTTAATATTTTAATTTATAAATAAATATAAAATATTAATAAAAAATATTTTTAGAAGCGTCTGATAACGCTTTTGGTCTAAGCAATAAGGCCCAGTGAGCTGGAGAGAGAAAGAGAGGAGCAATTAAAATTTAAGAAATTTTAAATTTTACTTTTTTAAATGAAAACTTGTGTTTCAAAATCTAATATTTTAAATTTATTTTATTCACTTAAAATTTTGTGATTTATAATTATAAAAAATTGTTCCTAGATAATTTCTTTGCTTAAATATTTATTTTTCATTAAAAATTTATTCTTCGCTAAATTAAGTTATATAGAGAAAGCAACTTAAAATCTAAAATAATTTTTTTTTTAATTTATTAGAATTTTATACTATAAATTTAAAGAAAATCTTTAACTTAAATTTATCCCTGACGTAAAATTTTAAAAATTAAAATTTTATTCTCGTTAGTTAAAAAGGGAGGATTAAAGTTTGAATTTAAAAACCTAAATTTCTATGATCGTAAAATTCTAAAATAAAAATAGAATTCCTTAACTTGATTTTGCACCAGATTAACATAGATTTTTTAAGATTTTTTATTTAAGAGCTTAAATTTATCATTGAAATTTTTTTAGAATTAAAAAATGAGAATAAATTTAATTTTCCAAAATTTTAAAACTTAGAATTTAATTTTCTTTGTTAGAGATTTATTGGAGAAATATATTTTGGGAGAAGGCAGTGGAGATGGTGAAAATCTTTGACTCTCTGGTCAAGGTGCCTCTGAATGCTGAAGGGCGGAAGGAGCTGACTGTAGTGTATCAGACACTCGCGGGAGAAAGCCTCAACCTGGGGAAGATCCTATTCAAAGATAAGAACATTGAGCAGTTCCTTTCTACAATAGGGGTTACGCTTGTGAGGGTGCTAACGAAAACGCCCCTGGTGGTTTGCGGCCCTGCTACCCTTGGTAAGCCAGTCCCTTATCCTTTTATGGCAAGGAGGCCTTCCTTTCCTTGTCTTCTTCCGGCGAGTTCTCAAGGTAATGAGAAGAAGGAACAGAAGGGAATGAAGAAAGAAGGAGTCAAGACGGAGGAGGCTATTAAGAAGAAGGAGGTGGTTCTCCGGGCTACCCCTGAGATAGGTAGAGGAGAGGAAAAGATCTTGAGAGACACCTCCCAAATAGTGGAGGTGGTAAATAGTATAAATAAAAAGACTGAAGAGGGGAAAATGCACTATCTTAAAAGGATAGTGAAGCTGGAGAGGGCTTTGGCAGTGGCCACAGAACAATCCCGAACCAGCCAGGATAAGGAGTTAAGGAGGTTGCACAACTTGGAGGAGAAGTTGGCCTCCTTAACTCTTAAGAACACGGAATGGGCAGGCAAAGCTAAGGTTGTGAGGGGAGAGTTCCACTGCACTATGTTGGACATAGGCTAGGCCCATTCTACCCACGTCAAGGATCTCCAGAAAAAAATAAAGAAATTAAATGATGAAAAAGAGGCTTTGAGAAGAGAAAGAAATAGGCTCAGGGGTGAGGTCGCGGATGCCAAGGAAGTAGAGTCCCAGGCAAAGTAAATGGCCTTCGAGACCCATCGCCGGGATGAGCTGCTGAAGTCTGAGATACGCTCCATGCTCGCCCTGATAGATAATGGTATGGGATGGAGGGGGCGACGTATGGAGGACCTAGAGGAGGCAGTGAGGACAGCGGTGAACATCATCAACGCCTCAACCATAGGTCACCATGTGAAGAGCCAAGTAGCCTTCGATGTTCTTTTGCAAACACTGGTTGATGTGAGCATTCTGAACCAGGAAAATATCAGAGTTCCAGCTGTTCTTCTTTTCTGTGGCCTTAAGGTCCAGAAAGATTTTTCGACTCTAGGAGCCATGGTTTAGGGGAGATTTCCCCCATAGGTGCCTACGTCGGCTGGGGATATCAGCTCGCCTCTCCCCGCAGAGGTTCTAATGAAGGCCAAAGTACTCCTGAAGCATAGCAACAAGATCGCCCCAAGGGCTGGGAATGATTTGCTTCCTTCCTTTCCTTCTCATCCTCAAACTCATCATCAATACAATTGAAGGAACAATGGGAGAAGAGGGAGCTCCGAAAAGACCTTGGAGGGTGTGCTGTTCTGATGAGGAGGGGTATAGGTCAATCTAAATAAGAGATTTTTCTCATATTTGAGATTTACACTATAATCCTAACTGTCTATGTTCTGAAGCCTTATATTTTTCTTTGATTCCATTGCATGTCCTGTACTCAACAGAGAAATATGTAAGAGTAAAAAAATGAGATTTGTAATATATTTTATTATGAATAGAAAATATTCCTTTGAAAACTTGCTCTGGATGAATCCTATTTGTTATGCTTTTCTTCTTTTGTCTTCTTTTCTCTTTTATTTGAAAAAGATAGTAAGAGATTACAAAGAAAAGAACAGGAATTTCATGAACTTATAAAGCCAATGGTAAAATCTAAAGTTAAAAGGTTCCAAAGACCAACTATCATCGTGGACGATGTTATGCTAGACAGGTGAAACATTGAATGACGATTAGTTGAGAATAAAATGGGCAACACAACCTGATGTTTAGAAACATCGT
Source organism: Apostasia ramifera (assembly GCA_019297695.1). Classification (NCBI taxonomy): domain Eukaryota; kingdom Viridiplantae; phylum Streptophyta; class Magnoliopsida; order Asparagales; family Orchidaceae; genus Apostasia; species Apostasia ramifera. Next base: position 44,205 of record JAEMOT010004285.1, read on the forward strand.
GCACGATATCAGGAAGAGTGTAGGTGAAGGGACGCTTTGATACCTGTCAGAGAAATAGATGGCCAGATCGGGCCTGCGCATCAATCAATGAGATCAGACGGCTAGAAGGTGAAGAGTCACAATTGTTCCCCATAAAGCCTTGGTTCGAGGAGGGATGTTTGAAATGCTTAGCCCCTATCTCAAACTTGAAAATCCCTCTTGTACTCGTTCATCTCCAAGCCTTACCACAGAGGAAAGAGAGATTGATTGGGCTGAGCTAGCCGAACAGTTCCACAGTGATTCTAGCTATCAAGAGAGTCTCCTAATGGAGCACAAAGTGCTCAACACAATAAGGAGGTTTAGAGGGAATCCTAGCCTTACAGTCATCCAGCCTATCGCTGATCTCTAACCAAATAGGCCTCCTGAAGGGGCGATGTGCATATACCGGGCACAAGTAGAGTACGATATGATGCTCGCTCCACAGCCGGAGTTTAGAGAGATTTTGAACTCGTACCACATTGGCCGGCACAACTCTTCCCTAATGCTGTCGCTTACGTGTACTCCTTCCTAAAATTGTTGCAGGCTCAGGAAATACCATGGAGCCTGATGCTATTCAGAAGCCTCTTCAGTTGGATGGCGGTGCCTGGATACGAGGATGCTTGGCCCTGCGATCAAACATGAGGAAGTCGATATTTTTGGGGCGAGTAGTTCCCACTTAGATTAGAGGGACTACTACTTCTTCGTCTAATATTTTAGATGATAAATAAATTTCATCATATGCACTTATAACGGAGTAAAATAATGTATTAAGTATAAATATAATATTTGATACTAAGTATAATTATAAAAGTATTAAATATAAATTATATGATCTTAAGCATAAGTTATATGTGATCATAAAAGTATTAAATATAAAATGCATAGTATAAACTATATGGTCTAAATGCATAATGTATAATGCTGAGTATGAGTATAAAAACAGTGAGTGCAAATTATATAATGTTAAGCATGAAAAGAAAGAAAAGTTGTATATAGTGAAATAAAAATGTAAAAATTATAATAAGTATAAAGACAATAGTGTTAAATATTTTTAAAAATATAAAATATGTATTGTATATCGATAATTATAATTTCTATAATATTAAATATTAGCAACATAGTCATAAGTATGTTGTCATTACAATTTTCTTAAATAATTAATATACAGTTTAACACTTATTATTTATACTTAGTATTTATTATATTCATATTTAGTATATTTATTTTGATAAAATTATTATTAATACAACACTATATTTTAAAAATGTGTAAAATTTCGTACTCAATTCTCAAAAAATATAAAACTTATGAAAAATTTTACACATTTTACTTATTCTCATAATATTATTTTATTCAAAATTAATTTTTATTTTAACTATGATAAGAAATTTCACATACTAATTATTGATTTAAATAAGATTGAAATACATCACTCAAAATAGCAATGACATCTAATTGTTTAAGACTAATGCCAATTTATTTCAATGTGAGAGCCAATGCATCATATGTCATGCTGATTATAATGTAAAAATAAAATATTTTGTTATAATAAATAATGCTTAAGTATGTAAAGTATAATTTGTAATTAAAATTTTTTAAAAGTTTTATAATTTTTAAAAATTTAATGTAAAATTTATAATATTTACCAAATATATAATATTATATATGTAATTTTTTCTTATATTTATATTTAGATTAGCATGCAATTTCGATATAGGCCTATCAAGAGATCGAATTTAGATTAGATCGATTATGATTTGAATTCGAATTTATATAATATGTCGAATTGGATTATGGTTGATCCAATCCGCAGACCAAGCCTAGCATTTCCTCTTTTTTTTTAAAAAAAAAAAAATATTAATTTCTCTAAAATCAAGAAAGGAAAACCTAATAATTTCTCGTTTTATAGATCCTCTACCATTCGATCCGCGTTCCCCTTTCGGACTTTGCGGCGGCTAGCAGGGGAAAGCCATGGCGGCCCTTCCCTTCTCTGGTTCGCTGGCGGAAGGAAAACGTCTCCGTCTTATAACCAAACCCCGTGAAACCTATCCCCGTCTCCACCGTCTGCACTTCCGTGATCTAGGACACTTGAGGGATCACCGGCGACGGCTCTCATCCCCTGGAGATCCTGATACTGTGTCCTCCCCTTCGTCGTCGATCCCATCGCAACCGTCACCGGGGCTCTACTCAGCGAAGGTCTACGATCTGACTGCGAAGAACGTGGACTTGGTTTTGGAGGACGTGCGCCCGTACCTCGTGGCCGATGGGGGAAACGTCGATGTGGTGTCCGTGGATGACGGGGTTATCTCACTCAGGCTCCAAGGTTTCATCTTCTTCGATATTGATGCATTAAGTTTTTGATAGCTCCACAATCCACAAATAGCACAAGAGCAATATAGGGCAAATGCAATTCACAGTAACAATTCAGAAATAAGAATAATGCAGAAATTCACAGAGAATAATTGAAAGCTTCAGTTATTCTATTTATATGCAATATCATCACTATAACAGAATGGAGAAAAGGAGACCAGAGGGTGGGGAATTATAAGATCGAGAGTAGCAGGGGAAGAAGAGAGATAGCAGAAGTGTAAGGAGAGAAGACGCGAGGAAGACGGAGACAGGTACTTAGCTGACTCGCATCTTCACAGTAACCCTATTTATGCCTTGGTCCAGCTCAATGTATGAACCCGGTTCAGCGTCTCGTTTACTCGCTGCCCTTGCCGTTATGTAGCTGCTCTGTAAGGTAAGCTAATATATTATTCTATCAATACCTCCCTCGTTAAAGATCTTTGTCCTCAAGGATCAACGGAAATGCAGGGTAGTGTTTGCGCATGATTTCCACATGCTCTCAGCTTGCATCCTCTGCTGTCGCGTTGCTCCACTGAATTAGGACTTGTTCTAGAAAACACGCTTCCTTAGTATTGTTCGTCTTTGTAGAATAGCCACTGGTTCAGCTTTGACGTGGTCCAGGTTAGTGATATTAGGTGGGAGGTTTTCTTCTTTGATATGTTCATCCAATATCTTTTTGAGTAGAAACACATGAAAGATGAGATGGATTTTAGCATATTCAGGCAAGTTGAATTTTTAAGTTACCTTTCCAAGTCGTGCTAACATAAAGAATGGCCCAAATTACCTTGGTGAAAGTTTGTGTGAGCTTCATTTGGCTACTGATTCTTGTTTGTAAGGCTGCAATTTGACATAGACCAGAACACTAATATTGAATCCCCTTTCCTTTCTATGCCTATCAGCCTGAATCTTCATTCTGTTTATTGCTTAATGAAGATGCTTTAGTGTTTTAATCATTTCTTCTCTGGCATGTAGGCTTCTATCAACAGCTTCTATAGAAGTGTGGCCAACTATGTAGGGAATGCGGATAGGTGGTTTCTGGCCATACAAAATTTTATAAGGAGTGCATTTGAGAGAAGAATGAAAATTAGTGTTATGCCACCACTCACCAAGAGATAATCATGTAGTCTATTCCTCTGGTCTTTCGTGAACCATGTATCTTAAATAAACTTCTGAACATCTATTCACCACTTTTGTTTGGCCATCGGTTTGAGGATGGTGGAATGTGGACATTTTGATGTTAACCCTGAGCAGCTCTTTCCAAAACTTAAAAAAATGGTGTCCCGGTCAATGTTGTGAAAACCGGATCAAACTGGCTTGTTTGACTAGTCCGACCGTGAACCGGTCTCTAGTTTGGTCTGATTTTATGTTAAAACTGAAAAAGTGATTGAACTGGTTTAGATCAAATTGAATCGATCAATCGGATGAACCAATTGAACCGGTTAAATGTCTGTTTAACCGAAAAATTTATATTTTATGTCAATATTAGTTGATGTTTTAGGCAAGTTAATAAACTTTTTAAATAAAAAATTTATATTGGATTCATGTTTATAGTTAAACTTTTTATTTCTTTTTTTTAAGGGTAACTAAACTTTTTTATTTTAATGTGGCTGTGTATTAGTTAATTTTATATTGAATATATATCACATATGATGTTTAATTTTTGTTTGTCATATTAGATATTATATATATATTCGTCAATCTTTATTAGTTATGCTGGATTTATGTTAATTAATTTTTGTTGGTCATATTGGATAATAGTTATTTAATTACATTTATATAATGGATATTTTATATTATATATATTCTATATTTTTAATATTAAATATTTATATGATTATAATATTTTGTCATATTAATATCAGTAATTGAACCGGTTAGTTAGACGGTTCGATCGGTCCAATTATAAACTGAATGCTATTTCGGTTTGATTACCTTTTTTATTTTTTACAACATTGATCCTGGTTAGAAATTAAGCTTTTTGGCATGCCATGTAGCTTGTAAATATTGTCTTAATATGCTTTAGCCACAGTGAGAGTAGTATATAGATGGGACAATGCATAAATGAGCGTATTTACTTAAATGATCTACTACAACGATGATATTGTCTTTACTATATGGTCTAGGTAGTGCATCAATGAAATCCAAAGAATCTTTAGTCCAAACTTTTTCTAGGATTGGTAAGTGCGATTGCAACCCTGGAGCTGCTGTCGGTTCATATTTGTTTAGCTGACAAATCTCATATTCCTGTAATGCTATTTTAGTTGCTTTATACATGCCCCTCCAATAAAATATGGACTTTAAACAGTTCAGCTTGGGGACCACTAACAGATCCTGCATGTATAAGATTGATTATTTTCCTTTTGTGATTGTTGTCATCACCTACCACTAGTTTATTTTTATATCGCAGCTGATTATTGATCTAGGAATATGTTTTTTCTAAGATCATTCCTTGCTGAAGTTTGAGGATGATTTCCATTAATTTAGAATCCTTGTTCCAACTGTTTGCAACATCAGATAGCAATTCTGTGGAGGTTGGCTGTAAGTTGGTGCTTAGCTCAACATCTCTAGGTGGTATTCTTCTTGATAGTGTATCAACAACAATACTGTCCCTTTTTGTAGATAATCTCAAAATCATATCTAGCTAGTTTGGAAAGCCATTTTTGTTGAGTTGTAGTGGTTATCTTCTGCTGCAGCAAAAATTTTAAACTCTGGTGGTCTGTTTTTACTTTAAAGTGATTGCATATATGATTTGTTCTCCATTTTTGAATGTCAGCCACCATCGCTAACATTTCCTTTTCATATGTTGGTAATTGTCGGTGCTTGTCAGATAATCCTTTGCTAAAGAATGCTATTGGGCGCCCGGCTTGCATTAGTACTTCTCCAATACTTGTTCCACTATCTGTTTTTACTATTAATGTTTGTGAAAAATCTAGTAAGGCAAGAATCAGTGGCTTACTTAGCAATTGCTTTAAGAGAACAAATGATTATTTATTTTTAGCATCTCAGTAGAAAGCATCCTTCTTCAATAGATTTGTCATAATCTTTGATGAATCGACAGTAATCTGGCAAGTCCGAAAAAACTCCATATTTCCTTGAGAGATGAAGGTGCAAGACAATTAATTATAGTTTAAATTTTTGCAGGATCAGTTGCTGCGCTTTTCATAGATATGAGATGGCCTAGGTATTCAATGCATGGGGTGGCAAAAGCACATTTCTCCTTCTTAACCTTCAAGGAATGTTGTAGTAATAACTCAAAGACCGTTTGTAAATGTTGGAGGCGATCAATCGTAGTTTTACTAAAAATTAGAATATCATAGAAAAATACTAGTACAAATTTTGTTGGAATGGTTTGAAGATTGAGATCATAAGCGTTTGGAATGTTGCCGGAGCGTTTGTAATCCCAAAGGGCATCACCAAGAACTCACATTCGACCTTCATGTGTTCTAAAAACTATGTTTTGAATGTCATCCTCAAACATCGACACTTGCCAATATCCAAATCTTAGGTCTAGTTTGGAGAAAAAGATAGCCCCATAGAGTTCATCTAGCAGTTCTTCCACAGTAGGAATGTAATCTTCTGGATTTTAGCAAGGTTGAAGGCTTCTCTTAGTAATTTTGGTTTCAAAAGTCTCATCATTCCGAGCAGCTTTTCCTTAAGTCACCCAAATAATAGCTAATAGCATATGCTTTTGGCAATTCCAATCTTGTTAGTAGGGTGTCAAACTTGTTATTATAATCTTGCATTGATCCGACTTGCTTCAATGTAGCCAGTTCATACATAAGATCATCATACACATTTTCCCAACCTCTCCTTAATTGTTGTTTTGTAAAAGTCCCATTCAATCGGTGCGGAATGAGCTCCGACAAAATTCCGATGCCATCCCAATGTCATTCCATCTAAGTAAATAGAGGCTAATTTCACATTCTAGTCATTAGCGATTTGGCTAATTTTAAAAAATTGTTCACATCTAAACACTCATCCCCAGAGAACTTGAAAAATTCTACTATAGGTAAGCGAGTAAACAGAGTGTTTATGGTTGGATTACTCACAGTGTTGATTGTTGCAACAGGGCTCCGCATTGATGGAGAAAGAATTGGCGACACATTTGGTGTAGGAAGAATACCTTGTTGATTAGGTGATTTGAACTGGGATTTGTCCCCGATTACTCTTCCTTCATCGCATTAAGTTCTTATACGAACGATCCCGAGATCTAATGGCTTTTGTTAGCGACATCGTTGATGTGTTCTACTGATTTGAGATACTCCTGATCATCTGTTATTGATCTTTTATCAAATCTTCTAATTGTACTTGCGATTCAGCAACTAGCGATCTTAGGATTTCTTCTAGCTGCCGGATCGCTTGGGAGCGAGTTTCTGGCGCCATGATCATCACTACTCTGATACCAATTGATAGCTCCACAATCCACAAATAGCACAAGAGAAATATGGGGCAAATGCAATTCACAGTAACAATTCAGAAATAAGAATGATGCAGCAATTCACAGAGAATAATTGAAAGCTCAGTAATTCTATATATATGCAATATCATCACTATTACATAATGGAGAAGGAGAACCGAGGGAGAGGAATCATAAGATTGAGAGTGGTAGGGGAAGAAGGGAGATAGAATAAGTGTAAGGAGAGAAGACGTGAGGAAGATGAAGATAGGCACATAGCTGACTCACTTCTCCATAGTAATCCTATTTATGCCTTGGTCCGGTTCGGCTTCTGGTTTACCCACTGCCCTTGTCGTTATTTAGTTGCATTGTAAGGTAAGCTAATAAATTATTCTATTAGTTTTAGTGTGATTTGATTACCATTGCAATTTCTAATTGTTTCTTTGGGATTGATCTGATTCTTTTACCATCTTAATCCGCTTTCTTTTGGTCATACCTGTTGGTGAAATTGGGAAGGAAATTGTTGCTTATGTGGCTGAAATTTCGACAATTGGTTTGCATTTTTTATTTGGCATTTACCTTGTTTCGATAAATAAATGAAAGCCAAGTTGTTGGTCAAAGCAGTTTCTTGTTTGCTAACAAGATATGGCTAGTTCCCCAAGTGATCTCAAGTGTCAATTTCTCTAGCTAGCTTACTGTTGCATAGTAATAGTCGAGAAATCAAAGGTTCACAGTTTGGAGTGCTGGTATATTCTTGAAGATAGTGGAAATATTTTATTCTATTTTTTGGGCTGAAATGGTTACAAAGCTAGGTGGACATACATGATTTATGTTGGGAATCAAACTTCTCTTGTGAAAATAAGTCTCAAGAAAAATCCCACACAGCTATGACTTGATAGAATCGAAATCACGAGAAACACTAGAAAATTTCGATGTAAATTATAGAATAAAGAAAATAAATAAGAGAACGCTAAATATACAAGAAAAACACCAAATTTGGGGAAAAAATCATGGCCGCACTAGGAGAAGTTCAACTATTCCTTAAGACTCTCTAGAAAGGGATTGCAATAGATCTCACCTTAACACTCAAACCTTGGAATAACCTCTTTAGATCAAGGATATTCTACAAGATCTAATTCTATACATACATTAACCTTTTTATATAGAAGTCTTTGAAACAAACGAATCCACCAAAATAAGCTGGTTTGTTACACAAGAACTGATAGTTCGATTGCTCATCATGCAGTCCGATCTGATGGGGCGATTTCCATGTGTTTGAGAATCGTAATCGGACGGTCTAATCACCTTGATTGAATAGTCTGGTTTTCTTCTAAGTTCCAACCTTGCTGTATTGATTTCTCCAAAGCATTCAATCACCCGCTTGCCAATCTTTCGTTTGTCCAATTGATGCTAATGAGAAGATTCAGGCTCTACACATACATCAATTTACTGGCAATTTCACTTTGTTGAATCAAAACTATAAATGTTTCTTACATTGTTGTTATGTCTATCCTAGTTTTAACAGTAACAATGCTTTATATGGATGATGAGCAAAGGAGTACTGGTTAGTTTTGGAAAAATTACAAGTTGCAAAGCCTACAATAGTTGTTGGGATAAGGTGGTTGTCACTATCTGTGCTATTGATGACACATTTTTGTTGTCAAACTAAGAATACTTCTTTGTTTAGTCTTAGGATATGTTTGCAACAAGTTGCACGGATGAAGATGAATGGGCTAAAAAATTTAGACATTTAAATGCTATCAATTTCAAGAAGGTGGATAGTGTGAAGCATTGTTGAAGATTTGTGGTAGGAAATAAAGCTGGTGCAACCAACTGTCATAGAAAAATTGTTAATCAAACATCTTTGTGTTCGAACATAGGTGATAGCTTCTTTGTACATGTTTTTGATAACTTGAATATAAGCAGTGCAAATTCCTTTCTTTTGTAAAATTATTCAAAGTATTTTTCTTGAGACTTTATCATAAGCTTTTTTCAAATTAATAAAAATCAAATATAGGTTTTCTTTTCTCTCTTTAAATTTCTCAATAAATGAATAGCTATCATAGTAGATCTTCCTATTTTAAAATCAAACTGATTCTCTGATACCTTAGTATCACGGCGTAATCTATGTTTGATTACCCTCTCTCAGAATTTTAAAATATGACTTATTAATTTAATTTTCTTATAATTAGCATAATTCTGTATATTTCTTTATTCTTATAAATAAGTAACAATATACTCTTTTTTCATTCATTTGATATCCTTTTAGTTTTCAAAATTATATTAAATAATCTAATGAGCTAAGAAACTCCATCTCTCAAGCACTTTTAAACAATTATTAGGATGTTATTTGGTCCTACTATTTTTATGCTTTATTTTTTTTTAAAGCTTTTTAGACTTTAGTTTTACTGATACATCAAATATAAGAGTAATTTTTACTTTATTTTGGGTACTGAGTTTAGTAAGATCAATTATATTTTCACAACTATTATTGAAAAGCTATTAAAAATAATTTATCCATCTATCTTTGATATTTTTTTTCATAAAAAATATTTTTTGATCTTCATCATTAATGCATTTTTACTTGAATTAAGTTATTAATTTTTCTATCCTTTGCCTTGATCGTTTTATATATCTGTTTTTCTTCTTCTTTAATGTCTAGCTTCTTATAGAAATCCTCAAGTCATATTTTTTGCATTACCAGATGCTTTCTTAGACTCTGATCGAGTCACTTTATATTTCTCTCGAAAATTATTAATCTGAGTTCTTAAAGATTTATTCTTGTAAGTGATAATATGTTTATCTCTTTTTTTAAATAAAGTATTAGTAATTACAAGATCATATGCTAAGAAAAACTCTAAAATAGTTTTACCCTTTTCATTTGTCTCTCAAGAACCATATCCACCATGGATACTATTAAATTCCTCAGCAATACTTATAACATATTCATTTAAATCTCATCCGATAAATAATCTTTTCTCCTGATATATCTTTTATATTAACTCTTTCAAATTATTTTAAAATTTTCTTTTATATTTGCATCTAAACCTGCTTGAAAGGCATATACAAGTATAGGCCTCGTTTGGTTCGGGCTTTTTTTCTGGATAAGGGAAAAAAATATTTTATTTTTTAAGTTTAATGGGAGATAAATTTATTTTAATATTAGAAAGTGTGTAAAATATGAAAAATTTTAATTCTAATATTTGTATTTGTGTTGGTTGTAAAGTTTCTGTACTAATCAACAGTCAGCTTTGAACTAAGGATTTCTTCCCTCATATGGCGACTGAAAGATTGGAGTGCTACCAAGAACAAGAAACTCTATACTCGGAATTCATATATTCAGAAGTTAATTTTTTGAATTCATATGTAGAACTTATTTGATGTTTCTTGTTTAAGTTTAATTTACCATATGTTGATTGATAAAGGGATTGTTCCTCCATAAAATATGAAAGGTGTGTTCCTTATGAGCCGTTTACATATAAAAATCTATCTTTTCTCCATATGAATCACATTCTCTGCATCTTAATTATTTTCTTTTTCTGCTTTAAGCTAAACCAAAACCTATTCAACTTAATGTGCATGTTGTTTCCTGTAATAAGCAGTAAATTTGTAAGAAAGGTCCGAAAATTGAAGACCTTAGCTGTAGTGAGCTGATAATTTCCACATGTAAAAAGTATATAAGCTGATCCAAATTCCGTATTTTGCTTATCCTCAATCTCACCATCTTCATAGTTTATTGCATCTCTTCCATCACCTCGAAGAACGAGGAGTTCATTTTAGCAGTCTGATAAAAAACTGTTCTTTCTTGCATTCACTTTTGATTATAAACATGTGATGCTTTTCCCTTGTGCCAAAGCTTGAAATGAGCCATCCTGCTTCTCCATGACAGGAGCTTGTGGAAGCTGCCCTAGTTCGACAACTACCATGAAGATGGGGATAGAACGCGTGTTAAAGGAGAAGTTTGGCGAAGCAATCATAGACATCCGCCAAGTTTCTGATGAACTCCAAGCCGAAACCACAGCCGAGGTAGGCTGCTCGGATTCACCATTTTGTTATTCCATTCTTGATCCCAACAAATCATGGTTGAAAGCTGAAACCCATACTCTTGATCACAGAGCGTGAATAGTCATCTGGATATTCTGAGACCTGCCATCAAGAACTATGGTGGAAGTGTGGAAGTGCTCTCAATAGAGGGTGGAGCCTGCCATGTGAAATATACTGGGCCTGAATCCATTGGGAGTGGAATCAAAGCTGCTATAAAGGAGAAGTTCCCAGATATAGATAATGTAGTCTTCATCTCCTAGTCTTTCAAGAAACAAGGGAACTCCCAAGGCCATAGTTTGAGCTTCAGAAGAAGTGAATCAGAATTTCAGTACTGTGAATTGTAAGTTCTTACACTCGAGTCTAGTGTTATAGTTCACACGAATAATACCCATTCAGAAACGACTTTTTCGTTAAAAATGTTGATTTTGAGTTGAAATGATTCGAATATGCAGTTTGCTAACTTTTGGCTCAAAAGTCAAAACTCTTATATCTAAGCAATTCAAAAAATCAATATAAGTACAAGTTTAAGTCGATGAATTTAATTTAATTTGCTTGAAATTGTCTTGTTATCGACTCCAGTTTTTGCTAATGGTTATGTTTGAAACTCAGAAGTCGGAAGTCATCCAGCCATTGCTTGAAGTTTAAATAAATTTAAGTCAGCATACCCAAAACTTCTTCAACTTAAGGGCTTGTTTGATTGGAGGATAAATTTAAATAAAAAAAAAAAATATTTTATTTTATAGAATTGATGAGAAAAAAATTTATTTTAATATTGGAAAATGTGTAGGATGTGAAATAAAGTTGATTTTAAAATTGAAATTTGTGTTGGATGTGAAATAAAATTATTAAAATTTATAATAAATTTAAAATATTATTATTATAATTTTTTACTCAAAAATAGGCAAATGTCAAACAAGGCTAAAATTAATTAAACATATGTGTTTAATTTTTTTTGTTTTTTAATTGGCAGCACTTTTTTCAAAATAAAAATTTTTAAATATATTTAATTAATTTAAGCCCCTTTTTCAAAGTATTTGTGTATTAGAAAGGTTCTCTAATGCAAACGTTTAATTTGTAATTGTGATTATTGCAATAATTGTTTTTAATAAAATTTTTGGAGCATTTGTGTATCTTAATTATTTTTAATATTTACATTTAAATTTTTAATATTATATATTAATTATAAAATATATATAAAATAATTAAATGTTAGTGTCATACATATAATTTAAATATCAAATATTTTGAATTTTACTTCAAAGTTAATTATCGAACACTTTAAATATGCAAAATAAATAAATAAATATATATATACATAATAAAAATATCAGAAAATTACAACAGGTTAGTAATAATTTCAAAAAAACTTTTAACTGTAGGCTGAATTGCAAAATTTTGGGAACCAATTTGACGAGCTCTTTAGATGTTAGGAACCAATTAGTAATTTGTACGTGAATTTATATTTGGGTAAATAACATTTGGGTGCCATCTATTTGTTCTTATATTCATTTAGTTCATTCTAGTTTTCAAATTAAATAACTAGTTTGAATAAAAATATTGATGTGTTCTTTTTCTATAAAAAATATATTTGCACTTTTTTTTATAAAAATAACTTTCATTACAAAAAAAAGCGCACCTTTACTTTTTTATCAAAAAAAAGGCGAAGATGTACCCCTTTTTGTAACAAAATTATTTTTATAAAAAAAAACTTATGAAAACAGTTTTCTTATTATATGAAAATAGTTATTTATACAATAAAACTGTATGAGGTGTACTCTCGACAATTTTTACTATAAAAATAATATTCATTACCAAAAAAATTCATTTGTATTTTTACTTAAATTAGTGGATTAATTTTTATAATTTACAAACTATAGGAATTTTATGCATATAGCACAAATAAGAGAAACTTAAATATTATTTACCCAAAATGTAAAAATATAATTCAAATTAATTTCAAAATGAATTTGCCTCATTTAGATGAAGCTACATTCAAGTAAACCAAATCTACAACTTAATACCAGCAATGGTTGTATGAAGAAATTCTTAACTATGATCAATCACTGAAGAAATTAAACAGTTTCAAGCTCTATTAAAACTGGAATTAAAAGTATTTCAAATAGTGCAGTAGGGAGTTTTGTTCTATACTATTTAGATTTTATATTATTTAAATATCAGTATTATTAAAAAATTTATATTATCTTTAAATTATTATTGATTCAATTCAATCATTACATTAAACAATAACATAAATTAATTTAGCATTATCTCTATTTGTGATGCTCATGGTCGAAGAGGACGAAAAGTGATTGACAGGTAATGTCTAAAACAAAAAAAATCATTAGAGTAAAGTGTTACTCCTGGTAGGCTTCTAAACTGATAAAAAATGGTGAGAGAGGCACAGAAATGAATCATCTAATGATGAGAAATTTTACAGCTAAGCATGCTTGAGCTGAAATAGTATTAGAATAGATGATTTCTTAAAAATATTCAAGTCAAGCAATTTCCTAACATCATAATAGATAATGCTTTACATTTAAATCGCATGATATTACACTATCTGTGATAATAGGGTAATATTTAAATGTTACTCAATTTTAAATAATATTTAAATATTATTTCAAAATAGTAATTTATGAATTTTTAAAATATTATTAAATTAAATAATTAATTTTTTAAATAACTTAGTATCACAATATTATTGTACAAAACACTCCCCTAAATTTATTTCTTTTATTTTTTAACAACCATGAAACAAACTTTATTTTGGTTACTTGAAATATAAATTTTAATGTAAAAATTTAATATTTTATACTCTACATAAAGCCAAATATTATATATATTAACAAAAATTTAATTTTGTCTTATATTTTACATAAATTTTAAACATTTTAATTTATATCATAAATAGTAATATTTGTTAATATCTAATTCAAAAATAACTCTTAAAATGAGCGCTCAGCATTACCTCATTCACTCAATGTGATTTTATTTGGAGATATAAAATTATGTTGAAATTGTACTTTTTATTTAAATATATTAAAAATTATATATAACGCACTCAATTTATTATAATATATTTTACTTACATTCACCTAAATTTATATATATATTTTTTTAATTTTATCACATTAAATATTTAAACATTTATGTCTCACTATGGCATCATCATGTCACTTTAACGAAATTAAAAATAAATATAAATTTAAATTTATGAATAAAATATGTAATTTTTGAAAAATTTAGTTGAAATTTATGATTTTAGGAAAATTTCGTGTCTTCTGAATAAATCTCCCTGAATTCATTGAATGTAATCAGATTTGAGTCATTGCGGGCCACTGGGGATGATCATATGGCATTCGAGCCGGCTCCAAACCGAAAGCTCCTCTCCGTTCGAAACGCCTTCTTCCGGCGAGAAATCTACACCGCCCCCTCCGCGGCAGAATTCCAAGGAGGAAGAAACATCTATCTTCTGGCCTCCAGATGGATCGAATTCAGGTAATGATTTCCTTCCGATACTTCATTGCTCCATGGACTGAATCCCTTTGCTTTTGATCCCACCGATCCTCTCTCTTGAACTTTCTACGGATGCTACCTTCGGATTCTTGACGAGATCTGAATTTGTCTGTTGACAAAAATTGCAGGGTACGCGGGAAAACTACGCTAACCCTACGACGTGCTTCTTTCATGTGCTATTTAAGGTTGGCCTATCGAGGATCCTTGGATTTTACCTCTTTCTTCGATTCATCATCCGTTATTGGTTCTAACTTTGATCATTTTTGGAGGTCTCAGGCTGCGGCGTTGGCATTCTACATATTGTCTGCTCTCTTCTTTGATAGTTTTGTGATAATCTTCGTTGTTACGGTTCTTCTTGCCGCTCTGGACTTCTGGGTTGTGAAGAATGTCTGCGGAAGGATTCTGGTTGGTCTGAGGTGGTGGAATGAGATAAATGAGCAGGGAGAGAGCGTTTGGAAATTTGAGTCCTTGGATCAACAAGTTAGATTCCTTTATTCTGACCATCTAGCTTGAGTTGATTTTATTTGATGAATCTTTGAAGCTTAGCTAATGATAAGCTGCTCCATGATCAGTCTCTTGCGCGCATAAACAACAAGGATAGTTGGCTATTCTGGTCGACTCTGTATCTTACGGTAAGCATGAATTTCAAAGGGTTCATTGCTTTTTATAGTCTGTACTGATCATGAAATGTAGTCTGATTTCCATTATGTAAATTGCGATGTTGGAAGATTGTCAGATATACATGTTTTATATGTAAATTGACATGGATTGGTGGAAACTGGAAGTTTATCAATGTCCAATGTAGTTAATGGCTCTGCGTTGGAGTTGACTATGGGTGGCTATTTCAAGGCAATTCTTCATTTATATTGGACTAAATGCCACTTGGATTAGTGCTATTTCAAGGTGATTAGTCTTGCTCAAAACATGTATCTCTTGGGGGTTGCAGTTGCACCTTTTGGGAAATCACATTGCAATAATGTTGTGGTGATTTGGTACTCCTCTCTCAGGAACGTTGAATTAAGTGTGTTAGAAAGATTGTTACGTGCAAGTTTTCTTGTTTTAGTTTTTGCTCTCATGCCATTACTATAGTGGAGTATTGCCACCACCTCATTGCTTGTGGATTTAGCACAAGTTTAGTGAAACACATATATTTCTTGATTCTTTTCTTTGCTCTTTGGATGACTGATTGGCTAGAATAAAATCTCATTTATCTAGTTTCTAAAAACCTAATACAGTCTAAAATGTAGATTTTCTCCATCTATCGTAAAAAGAGGCTGAGCAATATTTGTGAATTTTAAAAAAAGGTGATATGATCTTAGAAGCTAGGATGAATGCTTCCTTAAAATGTTGATTGTAATTTATCAAATGTTGATTGTAATTTATCAAATGTTGATTGTAAGAGGCTAAGAGTAAGCATATATTGCCATGATAACTCAGATAAAGATTTTGTATTTGAGTATGTTGTAACATACTTCTTTCATTCACTTTTTGTAAACTCACTCACATATAGTGTAATGTAAATAGTGCAGCAAATTTTTTGGCACACTATGTTGCGTTAGACGATTTTTGTTAAGATAAAAGTTTGCCTCTCCCCATTGATTTTTATGGCATCCTCAAAGGAAATGTTAATTGAATCGTATACCTTTCGTGCTAGTAGTATAATGCTATGACAATGCCAACTTTCCAAACAAAAAACAGCTTGTTAGATTGTTGGGATCCTCCTCTTTCCATTCACTTCTGTGTTTAGGATACACTCAAGATAATCAATTGTTAGAGCTCGAGAAGCTTCCTAAACATGGCGTGTGAGTAGATAGGAACTCTGCAGAACATAAAAGAAAATAGAATGTAAGTTAATGTCAGAGAGGAGAAGCTCATTCTTCTATTCCGCCCTCTTCACAGGATTGAGATCCTTTTATAGTTTTTAAAGTAATAGCTAGCCGCGGCCTCTACTGATTAGCAACCTTCCTAATTGTGTTCATGATAATGTTGAAAATTAACAACTTTACCAACAGATTATGTTGCCAGCTCCCGTGTATCTTATTTTGTTATGGTAGCTCCACTCAGGGAGTTGAGCCTGAGCTCAGGAGTTTTATCTTTTGCCTGTGGGTTGCTGAATGTAAAGCTTAAGTTTTGCTTCTATCTATAGAAGCATAAAAACATTAATAGTTTGGTTCTTTAGTCGAATTATCGGGCTTTAGTTCTCAAACTTATTCAATGTAACAGTCTGATGTTTCTGGCCTTTATCTTTTTAGTTCTTACTGTCGACATGATAACACTTCGTACTATTGATATCTTGATGATTTCTTCTAGATAACCTCATACTTTATATCCATTTTCTGCTGCACATAAATTGAATTATACTTTGATCGAAGTTAGATCAAATCAAAACAATGGTGTGTTCTCTATGATGCAGGCTGTAGCATGGGCGTTCCTTGGAATATTTTCACTGATAAGGTTTCAAGCCGACTACCTTCTGGTTGTTGGAGTTTGTTTAACTCTTAGCATTGCAAATATCATTGGCTTCACCAAATGTCAGAAAGGTAGCTTTGTATATTTTCGTTTAATTTCCTGAACCCAAACCATTATTGATGTTTAAATTTCCACCATGTTTGTTCAGTTTCTCTTATCAAATTGTCACTGCTCTGTTACAAGTGTTACAAACTTGTTTTTTATAGTTCATGGTATTCTTTTGGAATTTAAAATTTTCTAGAGTAACAATGGTGTCATTTTATTTGCTGTATAAACCTATTTAATTGTGTCCATTTTTTAAGCAAAGTTTTCAGTACTTTGAAGCGTTAAAATGTTGTGTGCTTTTATGCGTATAATTTTCTATATGAGCTTGTGACCATGAAATAGGTCACGCCTAAGTACATATTCATTATTTCCTTGAGAAGACTTTTCCCCCTAAGTTGTAGGTTATATTTTTGGTAATGGTTATTAATTCATTTTACAAAGTATTTTTTTTAATAGTCCATTTTACAAAATGTTGAAATCAGCAAAACTATTAAACCCTTACAAAGAAAAACTTGTAGGATTGAGATGCACCATCTAAGGAGGATTGAATAGACACTTTTCGACGAACATGTACAAAGTAAACTTGTCTTAAATGAGATCTAATTACTGATGTGAGTGGAAGCACACACAATAAAGCACAAGCACATAAGCCTAAATGTTTAGGTGGTTTGGTACTTTAAGATATCTCTGTCTTTGGATACGAGGCAAGGCATCTCAGAAACATTTCACTATACCACTCTTTGGCATTTCGGTAATGGAGAAAACCCCAGATAAACGAGCTTGGAAGCTCCACCTCCTCTAATTTGTCACTCAGAGGTCATCACTCCAAAGTGAAGGAAACAGAGAAATAAGTAGAAAAAATATAATAGAAAACCGTCAAATCTCACTCCTCGTTGTTATGTTTACATTGAAGTTCTTTGAGACGAATGGATGATCAATCTTTCAAACCTATGAACATTTTCTCACTTTTGATTATTTGAGATTTGAGAATGCTTTTTCTCTGAAGTTCTGGGTAATTAGGCCTGAAACCCCCCTCACTAAGATTCAAAAGCACAATTCAAACTGATTCAGTAAGGCTCATGATGAAAACTTAAAATGGCTAACTGATTCTTGTAGAAAATAGGGCTTAAGTTGACTGAGGATTCCTTGAGTGAACCAAATAAATACTAGTAATGTTAAGTTCAACGTTCAAAATGAATTGATTTGGGAACCACTAAGTCGACTTTACTGAGCTATGTTGACCTAACTCAACTAAGTTGACCTAACAATTTCTAGGCCGACCTAACTGCAACCTATGCAATAACCTAAAACCCTACACTAAGATGACTCAAGAAAACCTTTTGGTCAACATAAATCCTACAACTACTGTTCTAAACTTTTTATCCTAAGTCGACTCAATCTATACAAAGTCGACTTAGACCCCTAACACAGCAGATCCAATATCTCTTCCTTGAGTTGATCTACAATAAGCTGAGTGAACTTAAAACTCCTTACCTTGACTTCATTAAGAAACAAGGTCAACTCAAATGAGTCTTGAGTTGTACCAAGTCATAACAAATGATTGAGTCCACTTAACCAGGCACGTCTCAAGTCCACCGAGGTATGAGTTGGACAACAGCTAGACATCCCAAGGTTTCAACTTTCATTTGACTTCTATCTCCACACTATCAAGAAATAGCCTTACATTATTATTTTCACCGAAAAAAAACCAAAAGTACAAATATGGAATTTTTATTTATCCGTTGGTTGCATCGTTGACATTTCTGCTTGTCTTAGATGCTCTAACACTTCGATTAAGATTGCTCAGGTTGGATCTGATGCTCCGCTCCATTTTTACTTTAAACCATGTTGAAAGGGCTGCAAGCAGTCCACTGAAAACCCTAGGATTGATCACTGTTGATCTCAAATGAATCTCTTAAGTTTCAAAATAAAAACACTTTATTTTGCTTCCTACACACATCTCAAAATAAAACTAAGTTTATTTGAAATCTTAAAACAAAAATATCTCGTCCAAGATTAACTGTATCCTGGTTAAAATTAATCTTTCATTGTGAAAGAGTACATTAGAAATCAGTTGTGGTTGATTGTGTTTATGCTCAAATTTGCAGATGCGAAGAAGCAGATTCAGCAGTTTGCTGTACAGACAATTGCATCACGTTTTACATCAACACTTCAATCAGCATTTAGTGTTGTCTGAACTATTCATGTAAGTGCAAAATTTTCCTGTCAATCTACAATATACTTTTGAGGATATTGTTAAATTTATCATCTTGTTCTTTCCCATTTATGTTTGTGCCTTGATTGGATAAAATTTAGTTTAACATCAACCATTCTTCCACCTGTAATTCTTTATTGGCATTTTAGTTGAATGTATATTTCCTCTTAGTTGTTCCACACTCTTTTATGGTGGCTAAATTCTATCATATATTTTTGTGCTGATGCCATCTTATTAAATTTAACGTTTCACTTGAAAACAATGTTAAAGGTAAGAACAAGTACTTTACGTTAATGATTTCGCATCCAATGAGCTATTTAAGTTTTTAATCTATTTCATGCATGTACAACACGAGATCACTAAATTACCTAGCGACATAGTGTCTTTACAATTGGACTTATTACAGATGGTAAAACACCAATAAGATTTATTGTAAGTACAATTTGTATAAATCATGTGATCTTAGCCAAAGTATCACTTGAGACACCACTTATTACGAGAGAAGATTTGGCTCTACTCATAAGTGAATGAGCATCAATTAAAAATAAATATAAGCTAATAGGTAAATTTCATTACTTATGTATTAATTGCTACAATTTATTACATTCAAAAAAATATTACAATATTTGGAGCTAAAGAAAATTTATTATTTGATAGAATGCAGTGAAAATAAATGAAAAAAATTCTTATAACTAATTCTACTTAATGGAATAAAAATTTGATTTATTATTGTTGTCACATGGATGGGATGGGGCACACAATGCACGTTGCTGAGACCACAGCATAGTGAGTGGGGATTTTTTATCTTAATGCTCGGGGCTTGACTAAATCTAAGAATTTTTTCGTTTGATGATATCATATGTGAATTGGTTATGTTTAAACGGGATGTAGTTATAGAGTCGAAGTAGTCATTTAGAACAACAACAACAACAACAACAACCAAATCTTAATCCCACTAGGTGGGGTTTAGAACAAGGTGAATAAAGGATTTGAGAATTCAAAAACTATTCACACAACTAAAAACATGTTAGTTATACTAGGTTAAAATAAAATGGAGAAGTGATACAGAAAAAGAGAGACAAATGCATCTCTTTGTATTTATTTTTATGGCCCATAGGCAATCCAACTCAATCTATTAGCCCCGTTTGTCTAGGAGTTTAAAATTAACCTGGTTTAATTTTAATCAGACATATCACATCACACATAAAATTTAATATTAAAAATTAAATTTATTTCACATCCTACACATATTACTAAAATAATAACTAACTTATATCACATCCCTCACATATTCCAACATAATAACTAATTTTATATCATATCTCTCACATATCCCAACATAATAACTAACTTTATTTCACATCATTCACAATTTTCAATAAAAAAATATTTCTATCTAAATTTAATTTTAACTTTTTTAAATTTAACCTTACAAACAAACACACTAATCATAATTTCCTTTCATTCTAAGATAATGAAGAAAGTCCTTTACACCACTACATAATAACATTTTTTTTTTTTAGACTTTAATCATTAAGAAGTTACACAAGATATCACTTTTTCTCTATTCCTTCAAAAATAAAATAAAAAATATAATCTGGGAGAATAAATAAAAGAATGGGATAGTTTAATAATATCATCTAATTAATCTTTTTTGTGGAGACTGTAACCAATGAACTCTCTCTCTTGTTTCTTAAGCACAACTATAAGATTTTTTTGAAAATTTGTAAAACATTTATTGAGTGAACATTACAAGAAGAGGATAATTTTTCAAAAACTTTTTCAAAGAACTTTGAGTAATTTTTACAATAAAAAATCTTAATCTATTCAACCCTCAAAGGCTATTTAAATCAAATTAAAATGGTTTGAAAATATGGAAGAAATCATCCCAAAATGAAATAAAAGCACCCACAAAATATCTGCCAAAATAGTGGCTGGTCGTCCAAATTCAAAATCAACTATTTATAAAAATTAGTTAAAATTACTCTTGTGGGCACTGCTCAACCACTAAACATAGCTGTTTTTGTTACTGGTCAATAGTATTCTGGCACTAGTCAATCACTGCGACTAATCAACTACAAAGATCAATACTCTCTACCATTGATCAACAAAAAATTGTCAAGCAACTCCATTGAGATATAAATAAATACATGAAAATCAAATTAATTTGAAATCAATCTAACTCATCTCAAAATACGTTCTATGTACTCAGTGACTCACATTGACCGAAAATGCACATAAAGATCGATATTACAATATTTTCTACCTAAAATAAAATCATTAAATCTCGATCCATTGTGTCTCTTTGATTTAAGTTTTGCTCTTTAATTTTGTGTGATTAATTGATTATCCTTATTTCTTTAAGTTTATTATTCTTTATGCATAAATTTCTACAGCCATAATACTATAAAATTTATTAGTGATATACCAACTTAAGTTGTTGGTTAAATATCAAAACATGTTATCCACTGCAAGCCAAATGGGATGCTGCCATGTGGCGCCTTGGCCCCACATGCACAAATGGTCATCAGCTAAGGCTGAGACGGAGGAAAAAAATTGGGATTTCTTGTTGTATTTATGAAAATTGAGATAAATTGTATTTGAATACGAAAATTTAGCTCCAATATTTTGAGGGTCAAAATGAAATTTTTTTAGTGAATATTGACATCGAATAAAGAGAGACCAAATTAACCTAACATTTTTCAATGCGTTCAATATGTTAGCTACACCACATTTCAATTTTATAATTTAATTCATCCGTTTTGATATTAATTTAATTTCATAAATTTTTGGAAGCATTTGATGTCGAATCAAATACCAAATTGATTTGATATCTCTTTTAATATATTGAAAAATATATTAGCCATGTCATATTTTAATTTTGGGATTAAATTCAATAATTTTGATATTAATTTGAGTAAAAGCATTCGTCGAGCTAAAATTGTATCAAACATAATTTCGATTATAGTACTCTTAAAATTAAAATTGCATTTAAATATGCTTAGGATTGCGGCTAACGACTTTTTTTTTTAGTTGTATTTGCATAGTTATTTGCAGTAGTCAAATTTGAATATGATTATAATGATTTATGGATGATGGTCTCAGAGCTAATATCTCGTGCATATGCACAATCCCAGCATCTTATTTAACATCCATATAATTACATATTTTTATTTTTATATTCGTATTTAAAAAACTTAATTTCTGTGCTCAGAAATAAATTTTTGTATTTGATTTTAAATTTTTTATTTTTTTCTCTCTCCCACGGTCCCACCCAAGATGCGCTGTTGTGGGTTCCGGCGATAATGCTGGCTTGTCCTAAGAAGCGGCAATTTCTTGGCTTTTTTACAATTACACCCCTCTACTTTACAAATTTGCTCAAATCACCGGTTTAGAATTACGGCCCTGTTTTTGGTTCCTTATCGCCAAACCCCTGTCCAACATTTCTTTACAAAATCGCCCCTCCGGTACGCCAGCTTTTTCTCTCACGGAAGCCCCTCCCAACAATTTCACTTGCCCTTCTTCCCCCTTGTTATCGTGCGGATTGCGGACGATGGCGGCCACTGCGGCCAGACCTCTTCGCCGGATTCTCCTAGGCTACGTGGGAGTTCCCCGATTCTGCGCAAAATTCCCCCGTCTTCGGCCTGTTGGAGATCCCTATTCGGCGCTCTCTGTATTATCTCCACCGAGATGCCTATTCTCGCGAATTCCCGCTGGATTTCGATTTTTCTCGAACTTGGCAGAGCCGGTCGCGAGAGACAAACATTTTGAAGGAATCTATATCCAGGATGCGCCTGTGGACACCCCTGCCATCGATGTGGCTGCGGCGGAGGCGGATGGCGGCGGCGGCGTGGGTTTGCCTGTGGCAGAGGGAAAGAGGAGCAGGGAGTGGACTGAGGCAGAGAAGGAGGCATGGAGTCTGCTGAACCGGGCGGTGGTGAGCTACTGCGGTAGCCCGCTGGGGACGGTGGCGGCGAATGATCCGACGGAGGTATCGCTGAATTACGACCAGGTGTTCATTCGGGATTTTGTACCCTCGGCGATTGCATTCCTTCTCAAGGGGGAAACGGAGATCGTCCGGAATTTTCTTCTTCACACGTTGCAGCTTCAGGTGAGTTTGCTATATTGTCCTTCCTAGATGGCTTTATGATTTCTTTCATGACTCTGAGTTTTGATCCCTTTTCTCCTATCCTGCGGTTATATTCCTTTTCTTGCCCCGGCTTTCAATGACACAGCCCAACCTCCCGGTCAGAGGACAAGACGGCAATGGATGAACAAAAGAGTCTTTAAATAGCTCAAACAATGGAAAAGCTATGCAGCTCCAAAAGTAGCCCCCAAGTAGCCTAAAAGTGATTTTGGGTCTAATCTTATGAATTATCCAATGTATTAAATCATTAATCCATTGAATAATCTAATGGATTAGACTCTTAAGTTGAAATTGGTCAATGTATTATGGGGGTTGTGTAGCAAAGTTCTTTGAGTCATGCTACACATCCCTAATATCCGATCAATATATTGTTGAATCATGGTTAGAGCTTTAATGCATTGGATTATCCAATAGTTTAAGTACTTATCTACTAAATAATCTAGTATATTAAAATTTTAAATTATGATAGGTTAATTTATTGGTCAGTTATTGGTAGGGCTGGTTACCGGACCGGACCGGACCGGTTCCGGTCCGGTTCCACCGGTTCCAACCGGTTCCGGATCCGGTTAGGTGGCCTTGGATCCGGTCCGAGTCCGGTCCGGATCCAGATAATTGGGTCGGGTCGGGTCAATCGGATAAATTAATTAAAAAATATATTTATTTATACATTTTATAAAAAAAAATATATATTTTGTAATATTTCTGATAAAATTAACATAAAAAAAAATTCTAAGA
>JAEMOT010004285.1:79329-90475 GCA_019297695.1 Apostasia ramifera
CCCCGCCCTCCAGCCGGGCGACTCCGTCGCTCCTCCGGTCGCCCCACTCCTCAGCCGGCTACGCCCCTCGCCGCATGCCCGCCTGTGCCGGCCCTCGTGCCCGCCTGTGTCCGCTCGCCTGTGCTCGCGTCCGCACGCCGTTTGCGCGTTGTCTGCGCATCACCCTCGATCAGATCAGTTAAACATCGTCAGTGACTCTTCTCTGATTCAAATCGCTGGTAAATTCTTTCCCGAAACCCACTAAGCTGATTATTTGATTTCAACATAAATTATTCGCTTGACTTGGATTATTTATTTGGCTCTGATTGTGTGACCCGATATTTTTGTGTGTCAATTACTGTTGAATTTAACTGTGAGACGTCTGTCCTAAATTCCTGAATCTCGGATCTGATTTATTGAATTTAAATTGACGCCCTAATCTAAATTGATAAATTCTTATTTATCATACGATCCAATTTAATTTTAATTTTAAAATATTTTAATTTACGGGATTCAAAAATCTTATTTATCTTATAATTTATCTAGAAAATATTTTTCTTTTAATTAAAATAATTTGCTAATCAATTTTGCTAAATATAAATATAAATATCATTGGCATTTTTCTCCGTCCCGCATCACTCAGTCTTAAGCATTGTCTATTTTGGAAGGTGATGTTTTTTTTTTTAAGGTGTCAAACATTATCTTTTGGATGAATACAAAATATTTGAAACTGTATTGTCATATTTGTGTTTTTACTTCTTTTTAGTAGTTTACTTAATAGTAAGGATGTATTGATATTCATGAGATTCCTTTACACTATATTTACTTGGATAGAATGGAATAAAGTTAGATAGAATTATTATTCCATGTTCTATCATTCTATTCGTATGTAATAACAATTTATTTATTTACTATGTTGGAATAGAATAAAGAATAAAAAGTGAATAGAAAAGAAAAATACTAGAATACTCATGAATAAAACTTAATTAAATTTTATATTATTTATTAATATTAAATTTGATTTTTCATAATAAATTAGATGTGTCTATATATATGTATATATATGTATATGAACATATAAGCATATACATATATGTACATGTATACATGTGTGTGTATATATACATATATACATATATTATGTGTGTATATAAATAAGAGTATTCTTAGAATAATATTTCTATTCCACAAAGAATAGCTATTCCTTTGGTGGAGGGAATGAATGATATTTCATGAAATATGAAATAAAGAATTCTATGTAATAATTATTCCACCAACGTAAACATAAGAATATTTATTCCACATGGAATAAGGATAAAATGAAAAGCCATTCTAAGTAAACAAATCCTTGATCAATAACTGGAGTTTGTTCTTACGGTAATTTAATTTTTTTTTGTAATCTTTAGCTATGTTTTTATTTCATTTATCTGTTTGAAAAAATTCTGGCCATTGCGGTGTTTATGGCTTTTTGATTGCAAAATGACCTATACTATAAAATATTTCTTTTACTTTTGCTTATTTTGGTTTTAGAAAGTTACTTATTTTTTGATGGCTCTCTCTTATCATTCACATAACTAGCCCTTGACTACAGGCTTTATTCTACTCAGCTTTGCGATGTGCTCGGGAAATGATACCTATCAATGATGGATCTAAGAATATTGTGCGTGCTATTAATAATAGGCTTAGTGCTCTGTCATTCCACATTAGGGAGTATTATTGGGTTGACATGAAGAAAATCAATGAGATATATCGTTACAAGACAGAAGAATACTCCCAAGATGCTATCAACAAGTTCAATATTTATCCCGATCAAATCCCTTCTTGGCTGGCTGATTGGATTCCTGAAAGAGGAGGTTACCTCATTGGTAATCTTCAGCCTGCACACATGGATTTCAGGCTCTTCTCCCTCGGTAATCTTTGGGCCATTGTTTCTTCTTTAACTACTCCGAAACAAGCGGAAGAAATTCTAAATCTGTTTGAAGACAAATGGGATGATCTTGTAGCTAACATGCCTCTGAAGATATGTTATCCCGCCTTAGAGTATGAAGATTGGCGTATAATCACAGGCAGTGACCCAAAGAACACGTAAGTAAATTTCATCAGAAAGTCTGAGCGTTTCATATTTCTCAGTTGTTTTTATTTGTAATTTTATCATTCATACTCTAAATTTTCTGTAACAATCTAAATTTCAATAGCATTTAGGCTTTCGCTGCAACAATTTGTGGTAGATAATTCGGCCATTGATAGTATTCGAAGGGGGAATATCTTGTAAGGCGCAGTTGTCATTTTGGAGTCTTAATTCTTGATTCAAATCCATGTGCTCTTGCAGACCTTGGTCATATCACAATGGTGGATCTTGGCCAACGCTACTCTGGCAGGTACCTTTCTTGCTCTGCTCGTCGCCAACCTAACCTGGAAGGAAGCGAGAATTGAGAAATTCTTCGGTGCCAGTTCTGGTGCTTATATGCAAATCTTTCTTCTGTTTGCCTTTTCAGTTCACACTGGCTTGCATCAAAATGGGGAGGCCAGGATTAGCTGAGAGAGCTGTGAAGCTTGCTGAGAAGAGGCTATCAAATGACAAATGGCCAGAATATTATGATACACGCAACGGCAGATTTATTGGGAAGCAGGCAAGGTTGTATCAGACATGGACCCTAGCTGGATATCTTACCTCCAGGATGCTGTTGGATAACCCAGAGATGGCGTGTATCTTGACGTGCGACGAAGATCTGGAGCTTCTCGAGTTTTGTATCTGCGGACTAAGAAAGAGTTCTCGTAATAAATGCTCCAGGCTTGCTGCGAAATCTCAAGTCCTTGTATAATCGCTCCATGCATTAGATAAAGCGTGCGTCCATCAAAATTAAGGCTGATTTCATCTCTACAAACAAGCAGATGCTTCTTTTCCATATACAGAATGGTCAGATTTTGCTTTCTGCACATTAGAAATATTCAATGGATGTTGAATTGACTTTCTTCTCTGCTATTCTTGTTAGAAAACCAATAAGTCTTTGTAGTAGACACATGCAACATCTTGATGTTTATTTTTTGTAAATATTTAAAGGCTAATTATTGGAAAGAAAAGAAAAAAAAAAAAAAAACTCAGTTGAAAAGAACGCAGAAATCTCCTTATTTGATTTCCTCTAAGGCCAAATAAAAGATTCTGATATCCTCCAAGTTTCTAGCTCAGTCCAGGTGCTCTCTGTGCCTTTGTAGCAGTAGCTCTCATTTATGGACATCTTCTTGCAGTGATCTCCTGTCTTCTTTGCGCACATCCAAGCAGCATTTAGATCACATCCACCTGATTCTCCGGATGCTGCAGCGTCTTCATCATGTCCTCTTCTCATCAAAGCTTGGAGAAATAGGAGTAGAGATGCCATTGCTGCTGAATCAACAGTAAAAGGTGAGTTTTTCTCTTCCTTCTATATATATATATATATATATATATGTATGTTCTTTTGATGACCTGCATATTATTTGTAGGTAAAGAGTGGGGATTGTTGGCCTTTTTCTTGATGTTTTTTTTTTTTGTTCCCTTGGTACGTATCGTGGGTCATGCGAATTCTCTCCTAGTTCATGCAAGAATACTGATAAGCGTATATATTTCTTGAAGTTTGGAACTTGTTAGGTGATATCTAACATAGTTATAATAGTACTTGATAATGATTTTTGTTGGTTCAACCACCATGCCTGCACGTAGGGCTGTCATTGAGTAGAGTGAAGCGAGTTGGCCTTTTGTAATCGATCAAAAGTTGCATAATTCGATCTCAATTACTCATCATAAATCTTGCATTAAGTACGAATTTATTTATTATAGTTATTTTGGATAGATGAGAAGGAGATAAAAAAAAAATGAGGTAAGGAGCTATAAGAAATGACTTTGCATATTTAGAGCTAAATGAAAATTTATTATTTGATAGGTATAATAAAAATAAATGATACATATAATTGTCTCCACTAACTACTCAGTGGAATAAAGGCTTGATTGTTATTAGTTTTTTTGAATTCTGTTTTATTGAATGTATATGATATATTGATCAATCTCAAATTGATTCCATTTAGTTTGTCAAATTAGATCGATTTCGTTTGAGCAAGTATGCTTTGAATCACGAATAAATCGAGTCAAATCTTAAATTAAGTTTAAAGTAGAATTATGTTTAATCTATCTATTAGATTGAAACTAATTTCAAGCTATATGTGAACTTGTTTTTTGGGTGGGGGGAGGGGTTGCGGGATTTACATCATCTTAAGTGTATAAATATTATGCATTTCACATTTATTTTTGATATTAAAATTTTCTGATTTATATCACCTTAGTTTATAAATATTTTACATTAATTTTAAAAAAAAGTAAATTGATTTTTTAGATTAAAATTTGTGTTGGATAAATAAATTTATAATATTAGTAAAATAATATTTAGTTTAATATTATTTTGATATTATTTAATTTAATGTTATATATAAATGATTTTTAAAAAATCATGAAATTATTATAAAAAATATATGACGTAGATAATATAATATTTAAAAATGTCCCTTGACCTTTTTGGAGTCATAAAACGAATATGCCTTATATAGGTAATTATCTTTATTTTTTTTTATAGAAGGTAATTATCTTTATTTACCTTAATCTGTATTCAATTTTTATCACCAAAAAAAAATTCTGTATTCAATTAATTCAAGTGCGGACTGTCAATTTCATAAATTTGCAGATTAGTTGCACTAAGTGGTTAATTTTCAAAATTTATCTTTCTCTTTTCTCCGTTAAATAGTTTTTTAAATAAAGTTTTTTTATAATATTTTTTTAGATTAAGTTCTCCATTGGACATAAGTTGTTTTGATAGACTTCTATTTAAGAGTACTTTATATTGATGTTATATCAATATTTAAATATTTTAAAATAAAAAATAATTTAATAATTTTTAAATATTATTTAAATATATTATCAAATTAAATAATTTTTTTTTAAAATAATATGAATAATATCAAGATAAAACTATGACTGCCATTTTAGTCAAGTTATTTGTTTCCCGTTTTTACATTGGATGATTGGCTGCATGAAGAAGGCAATGAAATTTAAACTTCATAATGCCAAAATAAAAATATGTATGGGTAAAAAGCATTTAAGTCCCTAAAATTTGAGTGTCAATTACATCCAGGTTTCATAATCACATCCTGTTGTAAAAAGGGCCCAACAACTTCAAATACTAAGGTCGATATGCAATGTGATACCAATCTCAGGAACTTAGATGTAGTTTACCCTCATAAGATATATATATATATATACATAACACACACTTGTGATAAAAGCTTGTATGTCAACTTGAATCAATTCAAAAAAATAAACTCTTAAAGATCCATGGTTCAACCGCTTTGAGTGAAACTCGTCTCACAAGTTTACTTCAAACTCGACCACAAAGTGCTGGAACCAAACTTTGCCATCGATCCAGAGAAGAATAAAAACTTGCAAACTAAGGGGGCGTTTGGTTCAGTGTTATCTCAATGTCAATGTTATTTAGATGTCATGTTATCTAAATGTCATTGTTATTCATCAATGGACATTTATTTGGTTCAATATTATGATATTAAAAAATATCAATGCTATCCAAATTATTTTTATTTAATTGGAAGTTATTGACATTATAATGATAAATTGAAGGTGTTATCTTGAGATATCGCCCGATTTGGGGTGACATCTAGATGTCAATGTGTAATGATATTTTTGTAATTAATTATAATGTTATTTAAAGATGTCATTAAACCAAACAATTACTTTCTAAAGATAACATAACATAACATTGAGATAACACTGAACCAAACGCCCCCTAAGTCATCTGACTCATCTGGAAGCCATAGCCGACAGCTTTAAAGATGGCTGTAATTATATACACTGTAAACAAATGCAAGATTAGTGTTCCAGGTATGATGGAACAAATATGAAGAACAAACAATGTTTTACACAGGTGAAGCTACACCAAGATTGTGAACATTGATAAGAGCCTGGTAAGGTTCACATACTTTGTGAATGTTTACTCAGTTTCATCGCTGTCACCTTCTACCAATGGAACTACATCTTCTGCTGGAGGGACTTCAGTTAAGTCCAGGCCCTCGGCAGGTAAGCCCGGCGAGAGTGACCCTAAGATGCCATCAGAGCTGAGACTCAACCCACTCTGCAGAAACGAGTAAGCAAATCATCAAAATCCAAGTATAGTGTACACCAAAAATGACATTTCAACTGACTTGGCTGAGTGGCCACACAAAATTTGCATTAAAAGTAATTCAGTTATGTGCATCATCGACTTTTGTATGCTATGACAAGATTCAAAACAGGACAACGGAGAGAGAGGAAGATAAAAATTGACTTGAGATAAGATCCTCACATATGAGTCTGACCTTGAATCACTTACGATCAAGAAGAGAGTTTCTTTTAATAAAGCTGAATGGAGTAGAGAAATTCATGTAGTTGACCCAAGTAATTTTGGATTAAGTTTTTGATTTTTATTTGTCGAATCTTATCAAATACAATAGGTTGAAAATGATGAACTGTTGATAAACAATGTAAAGCTAATACTTTGCTATTTTCCTACATGAGAATACCCTTTTCATTAAGTATCTGTAAAGTGGAATGGTTTGATTCTGTCCACTTAAGATACAAACCATTAAACAAGGGAAGAGACTCTGTGGCCTAACTACAGCCATATGGCTATACTTAGGTGATGTCAATGATTGAAACATAGTATTTTGAAAGGTATTTTTTTGTTTTTGAAGGTAATTGAAACCTACTTTGGAAATGGTAACAGTCAGTCATTAAACAAGGGATACAAACTGGGGTTCTTGATCCTTCAAATCTTTCGCATGGGTCCAAGATTGTTCAATTGTTCCATGCATTTGTTACCTTTTCTATCAATTTTAGACAAATACTTCTATAATTCTTGGAAATTTTCTATCTTCATCTCCATCTTTCTCCCCACCCCGAACTCTCTCTCTCCTCTCTTGATAGTGAAGAGAGATGGAAATGAAAAAAAAATTAAAAAAAGAGAATAACCAGAGAGAGAGAGAGAGAGGCATAAGAAGATGAACATTAAAGTCAATAACTAAACTAAACTATTAACTTCCTAAATCATTCAAATGGATCCTATAAAAAATATTAGGAAACTTAATGAAGCGTAACAAATCAAAATTGATAACAGAGGACTTGCCTGTAACGATTTATAAAATTTTTACTTGTATACCACTTTCAAAGATGGTATCTACACACATCACTCGAATCATAAATATTACTTGTATAACACTTCATATTATATTCACCATCTTTTCCCATCACTCAAAGAATAAATACATATGAGAATAACATAAAAAAGTGATATATATATATATACAAGTAAATATCAAATTTATAGAGTGATATTCAAGTATTGCTTAAGATTTTGGTATTATGTGTAACAACTACTTTAGAAAGTAATATACATGTAAAATTCCCTTTAAAAAA
Organism: Apostasia ramifera; assembly: GCA_019297695.1. Classification (NCBI taxonomy): domain Eukaryota; kingdom Viridiplantae; phylum Streptophyta; class Magnoliopsida; order Asparagales; family Orchidaceae; genus Apostasia; species Apostasia ramifera. Next base: position 86,795 of record JAEMOT010004285.1, read on the forward strand.
TGATATACTTGCATGAAAGGCAGGCAAAACCCTGCTCTACTCCATAGACACACCAAAAAATTTGAAACCAATTATGAAAATAATAATACTTGAATATTGCTCCACATGAAACTCAAGAGGTCTTGATGAAAGAATTTATTGGCATCTCTATAGAATAACTTGTCACTTAGCAAATGCACAACTCTCAGCCTTTTAAATTACCCAATCGAGTCAGCACTGTGTAGTAACACACAAAATACATGTTTTTGTATTATAAATAGAACAAATCAATTTAGATGCAATAGTAACATAACTGTAAGTACCTCAGGTTGGAACCTCAGCATGTCAGCTCGAGCCATTGCCTCTGCTTGAGCTATTCTCTGTCTAAAAGTCTGAGCCATCTCTTCAGCCTACAACAAGAAAACAATTAGAAACTACCCATTACTGGAAATTCATATTAGGTTAACATAAATTTCTTCCACAAGCAATACCTTCTCAAAAACTATCTTTGGGTTTCGAATCATATCACCAGGTGTAGGTTCAAGCTTCTTTGTCGATAGACTCACTCTCCCTTTTTCACGATCATGACTCAAAATCATAACCTTTCACAGAATAGAAATCTCTGTAAGCAGAAATTAACATAAGATGGGAGGAGCAATACATGTGAAAGAAGTGACTGTGAAACACCTTAAGGGTGTCACCAGGTTGAAGGACAGTAGAAATAACAGAGACACGGTCATGACTGATTTGGCTGACATGAAGGAGGCCACTAAGTCCACCAATATCGATGAAGGCACCATATGGCTTCAGGCTCTGAACAGTTCCCAGAACAACTGATCCAATTCCAAGCTGAGCCTGGCTGTCTGCCATTGCCTTCCTATTGCTGAGGACAAGTCTAGACTGTTCCTCGTCAACCTCCACAAACTTCAGAGGAAGTTCCTTGTCAAGGAGTTCTTCTGCAGTAGATTTCTAGTTGTTTGAGGAAATAAACACAAAATCAGTATTCAAGCAGTAATAGAAGATAACAAATTGAGCTTGACCAACTCATTTATTGATAAATTCTCTGGCAACAATGCCAAATATGTAGTGGTATACTTAATGACAAGAAGATGAAGAATCAGGGTTTTTACATGCCAGCACAATAAGCGACGTTCAGATTTAGAATAGAATACTGGAAATACAAGCAGTATAAAGTAAAACAACTAAGTATGAGAAAAAGATGACCGTTGATATCTGAGAGAATGGAACAAAACCACGAAGGCCCTCTACAACAGCCACCACACCACCTTTATTCCCTCCAATGACCTGCCAATCAAGAATTCAAACAATTAATGAATTTTCTGCAGGAGATCCCCCCATCAAAACAAATACTTATGCATCTAAACATGGTCATTAGTTAGAGTGACAATTACATCATGCTCAAAATTTAACCGACAAAGACAGACGGCAAAAGAGAGAGAATAGGAGAGTCTAAAACGAACTTCAGTGTGGAAGAAGTTTTCATGGCTCTAAACATTGCAAAAATCATAATGCCCATTTGATGAACACGATTTAATTAAGTATTAAGCTTAAGAATCCCCACCTTCCCCTTCACAATAACATCTTCAGCCTGAAGTTGCCTACAGCGCTCCCAAGCAAGATCATACTGAATCGACCTAAGGCTCAGGATCAAACTGTCATCTGCAGAATTCTCACCAACCACAACAAATTCTTCAGTCAATCCAGGAAATATGCCCGCCTCAGATACATGCTTAATTTTGCAAATGCAAGCCTCTTGGACAGGAAGATATGCCGAAGATTTAGCTGTAATGTCAACTAGTGCACCATTGCCATCTATCAAGAATACAGTTCCTTTAACCTGAAAGAAAGCATCTGCAACATTAACATGCTCCCAACAGAAAGTGGTAACAAAAAGATAATTTCTTCAAATAATCTGCACAACAAAATAATGGTAAGATAATCTGACCTTTAAGGTTCAAATCAACTAGTATCAAATTGAAACATTGCACTGTGGTGTTCTCCTAGCGTAATGGGGAAGGAGATTGCCTGAGAACAAGGGGTCTCAAGTTCGAACCACAATATCATCACAGTTTCCAAATGGGATGGGGAAAATTGAAGCATGCCACTGTTGTTTTTTCAAAATATAAACTTTCTTCATTCAACTTTAAAACTTGTTCTCAAATATCAAATTCGGCTGTTTAAGAATCATATAACGCATAAGAGTACTATAAAAGAAAAGAACCAAGAATGTCTAATTCAAATGCCTGTAATGAACACTGCTTGCTTGTCTCAAAAAAAAAGCAGATTGAAGGAGAAGAATCCGCAGCAGAGAGTAATTTAAAAAATGCACTTCGGAAGCGCAGTCATTTGGAACGTACTTAACCTTGGTATGGAGTGATCAGTGACGCTTAGCCCCTTTTTTGAAACTAAGAAAGCTCAAAAAAGCAAAAGGACCCGGGCAAAAATGGTAGCAAATAGGGTAAAGATGATCCCTCCTAATTAGGAAGAAGTCTACTGATATGAAGCAGCCGTAATTCCAAACAAAAAAAAGCAAATACAAACCAGTCAAAGAATACGATGAGATATATAGAGCATGAACCTTGGTGCCAATCTCTGTGTTGAAGTCGTACTTCTCGATGGCAGCGTGAAAGTCTTCGACAGTGAAGGCGACGCCCTCCATCGGCGCGTTGCGCGCCCGCTCGCACGCCTCTTCGAAGAGCTTCTTCAGCGCTTCCCTCTCCTTCTGCGCTGGAGTGATGGCTAGTGGCGCTCCGATCCTTGCCGCGCAGACGATCTCGCCGACGCCGGCCCTCGAGATCCTGGGCCCACCCGATACTGGAGCTATCCCCGAGGCGGTTCCACGCTTATAAAGCGGAAACCAGGACACTGGCGAGAACCGTAGCCCGGAGAACTGGTTAGCGAGCGCCACCATTCTTCTGCTCTCAGTACAACAACGATAGCGCGAACAGATGAAGAAGACGAAAGCAAAGCAGAGCCGCCTTCATTTGCTTGTTTAGATAAGTGGATTTGCTGGGCTTTTTAAATCCTTCTTATTGGGCCGGCCCATTAGTTTTTTAAACAAATGGGCCAACGGGCTGAGTTTCAAAAAGAGCTGTCACAAAATCCCCGGTTGTTACATGATCTACATGACAACCCGAGTGGAATTCTGTTCAACTTTCAAACCCGATTCATTTATAAAATAAATGTTCTAAAAAAAATTGTAGAATCATTGAGGGAGAGATGTAAAAAGTCGAGCACAAGTGACATGGCCTCATTTGAAATTCAATTCGAGTTTAGATCAAGTCGAGCTATCATTGTTTGAGCTCGAGTCGAGTTCCAGGCCTTTTCGAGCTAAATAATCGGTCTTCCAACTATAAATTGTTGTGTACAATAAATCTTTGAAATTTAAATGTAATATAAGTTTTTTTTTCTTTCAAAAATACTCTTGTGCTATCATATATAATTAATTATTTTACATATAATATATATTCAAATAATATATAATAATTCAAAATTATGAATTTATTAAGGGCAAATTACACTCAGGTCCCTGAGTTTAACGGTTATTATCACACAGGTCCACGTTTTTAAAATTTAACATCGAGGTTCCTAGGTTTTCAAAAATTATCATCTGGATTCTTTTTTATTTTTTTATTATTAAAAAATATTAAAATTACCATTATACCATTACCCTCCCTCTCT
>JAEMOT010004285.1:90615-113576 GCA_019297695.1 Apostasia ramifera
AGGGTAAGGGTATAATGGTAATTATAATATTTTTTAATAATAAAAAAATAAAAAAAGGACCCAGATGATATTTTTAAAAACCTAGGGACCCCGATGTTATAATTTTAAAAACGTAGACCTGTGATAATAATCGTTAAACTCAAAAACTTGAATGTAATTTGCCCTTTTACTAATATCAAGTTGACTTTCTATTAAATATATATATACATGTGTGTGAAACTTTAACTTATGTTGATCCTATTTTAAGTGAGCTAGTTTTGATAATTAAAAAAATTGAGTTAAATTTAAGCCCGGCTAAATTCAAGTAAGTCTTGAATGAACTTCGAGTTACGTGTAAAATTTACAAGTAGGTGATCTCACTCTATTTGAGATCAATGTTGTTTAACTTGATTTGATTATCGAGTTTGATCAATTTAACTCTGGACCAATATGCCATTCAGTTTTTATTCAACTCAAAATCAAATAACATATTAGAAAAGTCAATAATAGTAATAAATTTAGTATTGTATGAATACTTAAAATTTGTAATAATACTAAGCGGATATGATTTAGGATTGAAGGCGTATCTTTTTATTATATTTGAATTGGATGTGATTATTTCAAAAAAATGAAAATTTGGAAAACCTTTTGCTTACAGGATGCGCCGGGCGTCTGCTTGCCTCGGCCAACCCTCGTCCGCCGCTGTCATCGCCAACTCCCGGATTGCTCGGTTTGGCCGTCTCGGCCGAATCGATGCCGCTCGCAAGGTGTTCGATGAAATGCCCGAGCGCACCATCGTCTCCTGGAACTCCCTCATCGCCGCCTACTTCTTAAACCGGCAGCCCAAACTTGCCTGCAGTTTCTTCGAACGGATGCCTCAGCGTAATACTGCTTCCTACAACGCCATGATCTCTGGGTATGTCAAGCTAGGTCGCCTTGCAGACGCGCAAGCCGTCTTCGAGTCCACCCCGGACCCTAACGTGGTCTCCTGGACGTCCATGCTCCGAGGCTACGTCTGGGCTGGGGCCATTGATGATGCTGAAGCCCTCTTCCGCCGGATGCCGGAGAAGAATGTCATCTCCTGTACCGTCATGCTTGGCGGACTCATACAGGATGGGCGTATCGACGATGCCCGCCAGATGTTTGATGAAATGCCGGAGAAGGACGTGGTTGCGATAACCAGCATGATAACAGGGTATTGCCTGGTGGGAAGAACCGCGGAGGCCCGGGAGATGTTTGATGAAATGCCTCGTCGAAATGTGGTATCCTGGACTGCAATGATCTCTGGTTACACTCAAAATCTGCAGCTTGATCTCGCAAGAAAGCTTTTTGAAGTGATGCCAGAGAAGAATGAGGTAACATGGACTGCAATGCTCACTGGATATACCCAAGCTGGGCGGGTTGAGGAGGCTGAAAACTTATTTAAGATGATGGCAGACAAGCCTGTGATTGCTTGCAATGCGATGATTATTGGGTTCGGCCAAAAGGGGATGGTAACCCAGGCAAGGGAAGTATTTGATCAGATGTTGGGGAAAGATGATGGTACTTGGAGCTCAATGGTGAAAGTTTATGAGCAAAATGCTTTTCAGCTGGAGGCACTTGACATATTTCGCTCCATGCAGATGGCTAAGATTTTCCCTACTCATCCTTCAATAATCAGTATTCTTACTGTCTGCGCAGGTTTGGCAATTATTGATTATGGAAAGCAGGTCCATGCTGTGATTATCAAATTAGATATTGATTCTGATGTATATGTTGTTTCTGCCCTTATCACGGCTTATGTCAAGTGTGGCAATCTTGCTAAGGCTAAGAAGGTTTTTGATATGTTTGATGGTAAGGATGTGGGCATGTGGAATTCAATGATCACAGGTTATGCACAGCATGGATTGGGGGAAGAAGCTCTGAAAGTTTACCTTGACATGAAGTTGATGCATATGGCACCTGATGAGATCACTTACATAGGAGTCCTTTCAGCATGTAGCTATTCAGGGATGGTGAAGGAAGGGAAAGAGATCTTCAAGACAATGACTACAAATTCCGTGGTTACACCTAGAGCTGAGCACTATGCCTGTATGGTGGATATGCTTGGCCGAGCAGGTAATGTTGATGAAGCAATGGATTTGATCAGAAACATGCCAGTGGAAGCCGATGCTGTGGTCTGGGGAGCATTACTTGGAGCTTGTAGGATCCACAAAAGGCTAGAAATTGCAGAAATTGCTGCTAAAAGGCTTTTGCAGTTGGAGCCTTGGAATTCTGGGCCATACGTCTTGCTGTCTAATGTGTATGCTTCAAGTAGGAGGTGGGAGGATGTTGAGAAACTGAGGAAGTCTATGAGCTCAAGGAATGTGAGCAAGGCTCCTGGGTGTAGCTGGACTGAAGTTGACAAGTTTGTGCATATGTTCACCGGTGGAGATGTATTGGCTCATCCTGAGCATGAGATTATTATTGGCATGCTGGAGAGATTGGATGGCTTGTTGAAGGAGATGGGATACTGCCCTGATGGGAGCTACGTTCTTCATGATGTTGATGAGGAGCAGAAGGCACACGATTTGCGTTATCATAGTGAGAGGCAAGCTGTGGCTTTTGGGATTTTGAAGGTCCCAGAGGGAATGCCAATTCGTATCATGAAGAACTTGAGGGTGTGTGGTGACTGTCACTCTGCAATCAAGTTGATAGCAAAGATCACTGGAAGGGAAATTATTTTAAGAGATGCCAATAGATTTCATCATTTCAAGGATGGTTCTTGCTCTTGTAGAGATTATTGGTGAGCTTAAATTTTTACAACTATTCGAATATTCATTCAAACAACCATCTATTACTTTTCTTTTCCGTCTTATCCACAGGTGAATATCAAATAGATGCTGGATAGAAGTGGGATGGCTGCTGCCAATACAACTAATTAACTACTGAGGGTACTCGATGGCAGGTATTTCAGACGTAAACAATAAAATTTTGTGTAGTTTCATATAATAGTTTCTGCTTACTGTACTAGCATTTTTATGCACGTTTATGAACTTAATTTTGAATTTATATTAGATGTGAAACTAGACACATTTGTTTGATGAATTTGTAATAAAAAGACAATCCAACAGTTGAGTTGATATTCTTGATGATATTCATGAGATGACATTGATGTACAGAAGTTTTCAAAGTTGTTCAAAAGTCTTTAACTATTAAAGTGAACAGTAATGAGATGCAATGACGTTATTCTCATAGATTGTCTATATAATTAAGATGTATGTTCGTAGTAGTATTAGTACACATACATAAACAAATAGGGGACTACAAAATGGTACCTTTGGAACAGGTCACAAGTCAATTTCATCACCAACTGCCTCAAACTACATTTTAACGAACTCATTTTCCGTTTTTGATTGCTTAATTCTATTGCAAGACCTGCCCAACTTAATTTAGCCTCAAAATGAGGGCTGAATTAAGCCCTTGTGACTCTACAGCTCTGCCCAATTTGTCCTTCCCAAACTGGCCAATCAACTACACCGTGTTGCCAATATCATTGAAGTTTTGCTTAATTGTGTTTCACAATGAGATCATAAGCATATTTGTATTTTTAAGTTTCAGGTATGATCAGGGTCTTGGTTTCCAATGCATGTGGGCTAGAATTATTTGTTTGAGGGACAACACTATGTTTACTTCTTCTCACGAGAGTATCATTTTCATGGTATCAATGTTATGATAGTTGAAGTATTCTTAACAAATTTGTTGGAGATTTTACAGAGCTTGCTCATTATAGTGAATGTTTGCAGCTAGTAAATGGCCTCCAAAACTTGAGATTGCATATATAGCCTTACAGGAGCATAAGATCCCTTACAACAATAACAGTAGCATGAATCCTTTGTTTCTATTACACTCTATCAAATAACAGATCCTCATTTATCTTCAAATATATAAGATCATTTTTGATAATTTTCCACCATCTCTTATTTAATCTTTCTCTTCCTCTTTTTACATAGATAAAATCTAATAACTCAACTTTTTTTATTAAATTTTCTATCAACCTAAGATTTATTTGTCCAAACTATCTATAAGATCCCTTAACAAACTTATTTAAAATGCTCATCTTCTTGAGCAAAAACATATTGTGAGAAATTCATTGAGCATGGAGCTTGTTTTAACTGAAATTAGCCCACTAGCGTCAATATTGACCAAAACATCTCTTTGTTTACATACTATATTGGGAATTACTACTACTACTGTTATTATTATTATCATTGTTGTTGTTGTTATTGTTGTTTAAGGGCTCCTTTTGGGAGTTTCAGTATTTTGTTGTTCCAATTCCCTTGTTTTCATATAATTTCTCTTTTTTCATCCTGTTTGATATTTTCAACCTGATGGCTGCATAATTAGTATAATATAGTTTGTATTAGTGCTCTTTGATTTATTGCTTTGGACTGCTTGTGGATTTTATATTGTTCTTGATTTTCTACAGCTCTTCCCAGAGGCCCAGAAGGTTCCATGTAATCTCTTCCAATTGCAGCATCACACGAATTATGTAGGTATTACATCTTTGACCAATATCCGCGAACATGTAGTGTATAAATTGAAAGGATAATTACATGTCTCTCAAAAATATAATCCTATTTCTTGTTTAACCCCCAAAGATTAATAATATTTTAATGTCACCTTCAAAAATGGATATTTACAGCCATCTCCCCCCTAAAGTCTACAATTATCACCTTTAAAAAATGTATTAATTATATTTTTTCTCTTATTTTAAGTAATAGATCTAAATATTTATCTTTAAGGATGACAAATATAAGTATTTATCTTTGAGATTAATGAGTAATAATAGTATCTTTAGAGGTTGTATATGTTAATCTTCTTGAATTGAATTGAACAAGTGAAACATCTCAGTCATAAATGTCATTTTTAACTATTAATAAGGTAAATTTTTTTTATATATTCCTTTTTAGAATATTGATAGATTGTATCAAACATGCAGTAGACTTTACTTTTTATAAGTTTTTATGGTGTTTTCTACTCATGGAAAATTGACATTCTTTTGACTACTTCACACGACTTCAAATGAAGAGGTCATTCGTGAAAACCCAAAGAATGTCATGCAAGCCAACATCGCTGCTATCCTCATGCAAGAACCATCTAGACCTTGTTCATTCGAGCAAGGCCCGACACTCAAAAGTTGCAGAAGGCAATTTCTAAGACACCACAGGTAAGATTAATGAGATATAACAAAGATTGTAATGTAGCCAAATGTTGTCTATAACAACTGAGAAATTTGAAAGGTACCCATTTTTCCCATTTCGAAGGGGTTTGGGAATTAACTAAATTCATGAAATTTGCTGCTACCGTCAAATGAAACTAAATGTCATGCACTCGTAGGGCAAGCAAAGATTAGCTCATTGTTAACAATAGTTGAATTTGCAATCTCATTTGTACTATAAAATGAATACTTTTATACGCCTTGTTTATCGTGTTGTATCTCTATATCTTCATATTCCTATGTTTCTATATTATGTTTGTGCGTCTTAATTGTTTCTATAATATTGAGCAAAAGCTATAGCAAATTATTATTTAATTATTATATTATTTGATATGTCTTTGTCATATTGTTGCCTTGTATTTTGAAAAATTATCGTGCTATATTATCGTGTTTCTATGTTGTATCTATACTTCCTAGCTGTACCTCTATTGCACGGTGAATTATTGCTTTTTGTAAGAAAATGTAGGTGGTGATCGCTTTTGAAGGCCTTCTCCATGTGGTGATCCTTCTCTCCCTTTTGTTGATTGGGGATAGCTTATGCCTTATGATGGGAAAAATATGTTGCTGTTAGTTATGCTGCATTGTATGGAAAGCTTGATGCAAATATATGTTGTTACAGAGTTTCACAAAAAATGCAGTCAATTCAGATAGCTTTGGGTTTGCAGTCAATTTAGTGCTTTGCCTTCTTAAAGAAATATACTTGTAAAATACTTTATTATTTAAATATTGTAGATTTTATATCATAAATTTAAATATTATAAATTACATATTATATTCAATATATGCTAATATATTCTGTTAAAATAAACTATTCCTCTCAAATTTTAAACTTTCTTCTCCCTCTTTCTATAGCTAGATTGGTCGATATATCGGTAACCGATGATTTGTTACTGTCAATCAGCAATGAAAATAGGCGAGCATAAGAAGGTGGTTATTAGTAGCAGCTCATAATCACGGGGCTTTTGTTTTGAATCAATAGTCGGATAATCATCCTAAATAAATAATGAGATTTAAAATTTCAAATCAAAATTAAAAGTTAAATTAATTGTAATTAAATAAAAATTTAATAAAATGTATAGTTTGTAATATTGAAGTTGTTCTCTTCACAGACTTTTTAAAACAAACAATATTTATAGAACATTATGATATTCACCTTACATGGAAATATTAGTATTAGTACTCATACAGTATTGAAGTAGATATTCACCCTATAAATTAGACTTCTGAAATACGAAGATTAAACACTATCAAATTATCGTTACAAGTGCTGACAGGTATAATACTCTTAGTCAATGTGATGCTCGTGGTCGAAGAGGGTGGGGAATGATTGTTGGGTGATGTTTTAAAAGAAAAGAATCACTGAGATAAAGTACAGGTCCTGACAAACTTTTAAGCTGATAAATAATAGTGAGATGAGCATAGAAATAAATTTTTCTATATCGAAAAAGGAGAGAGATCCTAAGCTGTATAAGTAGATTATATGATCTCAAATAGTATATGCTCCTTTAGGGAAAATATTGTGAAGTTAATGACAAAAAATTCCGTAATTAAGCATACTTGAGTTGAAGTAGTACTGAGATAATTGACTTTCTCAGAAAATATTGAAGTCACATAGTTATTTTAAAGTCAAAATGAGCAATATCTCGATATTTATATTATGAGATGTTACATGCTCATTTAGAGCTCGATTACAGGCTCGTTAATGATTAATTAATAATATTTTTAATTATTTTGTAATAGTATTATTGTTTAATAATAACAAACTATTTATCTTTTAGTTATTTTCCCTTACATTGATAATTTAATTTTACAAATGATGAATTATTCATAAACAATACTTATTAGATTAATATGAACTCATTTAGATTATTCAATAATAAGCTTAATACAAGCACGAATCAGGGGAGCATAATTTAATATCTATGCAATGATATGTATTTAGAATAGTTTACATATATGATTATTGTTTTTTTATTCTAAATATTAATGATTGAGTGCATCCGTAGTACATAAAAGTTCAACAAAATCATTAAGTTTCATTCAATTAGAAAATTGATTTCAAATCGAATAAATCTTAATTGACTCGATCAAGCTTGACTCGAACTTTAAAAAATTTAAATTTGAAATAAGGCAAACTCGTTCAAACTTAGCTTGTTAACGGGTCTTAGTTCAAGTTCAATTTAAAACTCGAGTAAGTTCTCAAATCAAATGAACGTGATAAAAATTTTGATATAATCATTTTTTTTTGACACTAGCTTAGGTATGAAGTTTGGCATGTGCAGAATTTTATTTCCATCACATGCCAACATCATCATGCCTTGAAGATGAGCATGAGTTGTTCTTATCAACAGTCTGGATGAAGAGGATGATAGCTATTGAACAGATGGACCTGTTAAATTTTAATTGCCCATTTAAAATTGTGACAAGGATATACCTATAAATTTTATTTTAATTTGATATTGAAATTGGGGTGTCAATTTTGCTCGAAACTCAATGCTCGCTCGATTCAAATTCGACTCGAATTTCTCATGACTCGAAGCCGGCTCGTTCGAAATGGAACTGACACAACTAGAGCTCTACTTGATATTTTTAAGATTATAACTTTTCAATATAATATTATAATTTTATGTAATATATATTAGGTAATTAATAAATGCTTTATTGCTTATAAAAAGAATTTTAAAGAAAATTAAATTATTTGTTTTTGTGTACATTTTAAATTATCAATCTACGTCAAATATATTTTTGCCTACTAAATAAGCTAATCATTTAGCTCAAATAAACTCAAAACTCGACTCAAATACAGATGATTGCAACCAACTCAAATTTAACTCGACTCAAACTTGAAAAGTTAAAACTCGAAATGAGATCATCTCGCTCGAACTTGACTTATTTATAGCCCTATATTGAGTTGTAGCTATCAAAGTTTTAAAACTCGGTTTCGATTTCAGTCACAAGATGAACGTATTGATTTCTACAATTTTGATAACTTCAGTATTTGCGGTTTCAATTTTTTTATAAATTATTTAAATTTTATAAATTCAAAATTGAATTTATTGATAATAATTATTGAATTTTTTTTTTAAAAAGAGGTGTGTTTCGGTAGTTTCGGCTGAGTTCGGCTATTTTGATTGAGTTTTGTTAGTTCTTCCCAAAACTCAATCAAAACTGTCGAAACTACTGAGTTTCGGCCTAAACTGAAACTTAGTAGCTTTTTCTGATCGGTTTCAAAACAACCGAAATTTAGTGTTTCGATTGAGTTTTAAAACCATGATAGCTATTATAAACATGGAGTAGTAGATTATTAATTTTGATAGTGACAATAACTTTAATTATTGTTCAAAGTAGCTGACTCCCCTTAAACATTAAGATCTTAAATTGGATAGGGGTGGCAATTATTACTCACTCCTAATAAGATAGATATGGATTCTACCCATAACCCGTCCCGCCCTGTAACAAACTCATTAAACATTGGACCTACGACCCGCCCCACTTGCGAGTCTCGAGGCCAAAACACTGAATTGAGCGAATCTGTCCCTGCCCTACTCACCGCCGTCGTCGCTGCCGCTTGTTGCCCACCGCACCATGCCACATCTATCGTTTGCTGCCGTACCACGCCTGTCATTTACTATCGCATTGCATAGCCTCACACATTTCTTTTATCTTTCTCTCCTCTTATGAAATTAAAGTCGAGAACTTAAGCATGCTGTGATTTTCTGACCAGTAATGTCATTAGTATCAGCGATGGTTACAATTGATATGAAAACTAGACGGCAATCCCATGACTTTCAGTATATGGAAATAATATTTGGTAAGTTGATGTTATACCCACCATTAGTTTTAAGAAATAAGAGTAATCTTTAATAGAATTTGTATATGGGGCAAAGATCGATCAGCTGTACAAGGTACAATTCTTTTTGTGCCCATATAAATTGTTCTACTTTGGTAGTCAGCAATAAGCCATGACATTTAATATACAAGTGATGACTTTAACTACTAGCTCAGACTTTTAGATTTATGGGTGTTCAATCAGTCGTATTGAGCTCACCTTAGATTCCTACGTTTTCCTCCCATATCATGATCGTCTGCACAAGAAAAGATCAACAATACGGAGATCAAAAATCTAAATGGACACCGGGGGGAAACCAGATTCGAGTCGAAATTTGGATAGCCAAGCTTAATTGCTGCACCAAGAAGAAGTAGGAAACTTTGTGACCGTATGTTCGCTTTGGGCCTTTTGAGCATGCTCAAGCTTTAATTATGCCCTGCAGCCTGCATTGGTCCATTGCCGTTTGAAGTACGTTCAACTCTATTCAATATTTTGAACATTTTCAGCTCAGAGAATTAATTACAAGCACTATACAGCAAAGAGCAAAAACCCCATAATGCTAGCTCCTTCACATGCCAAGCTCAGATGGCCATAAATCCATCTTTAAAGCCTCCTGCTCCAGATTCTCTCTCCACTGTCATCGTTTCAGATCACGTTATCGCTAGAGCTGTAAATGAAATGAGCGATGAATAGTTTAATCATAACGACTTATAATTTAAATATAAAAATATTATTTACTTTGATTTTAGAAAGTTCAGTGACTTCAATACTTTCCTACCTTAACTTTTTTTAGATTTGAGTTCAAATTAGAGAATATGAATAAAACTAATTTTAACTCAAGAAATAGAAAGAAATGTGAAGCTAATATGTAAATAAAATGAGACGAGGTATTATGCATGTAAATGTCTCTAAATTATATATATCTTAAATTGAATGTATTGCAATAAAAAATACCCGTATAAAATAAAAAAAATACTATAAAAAATAGAAATGTTAGGTTTTTTTGTATCCTTTTCCCTCTCTGTTTTCTAAATGTAGATCTTGTGTTAGTTTCAAGCTCAGCTCAGGGCTCACTAATGGAATTCCATGGTTCTATAAAACCTGAACAGGGGGCCACTCCAGCTGAAAATATCATCTACCGCTTGAGAGAGTGCGAAGAAGGTATGGGGAAGACGACCAAGATGAGCTTAGTCCTTGCCGTGGCTCTCTCTGCCCTTGCCTTGAGCCATGGAGGAAGAGAAGTGAGTAAGGCTGCAGAGAGCTATCAGCCACAGAACTTCTACGGCTTCGGAGGGGGAGTCTTCGACCTGCCGGGCTCCATGCCTGTGGGTGGCGTTGTCGGAGTAGGCCCGATCTTCGGCGGCGGCGGCCGCGGCCCTCTGGTTCCCGGCAAGGAGAAGCTGGCCGGAGAAAATGGGAATCAGCAGAATGAGCAGCCGTGAATGTGTGATCGATCTGCATGCATGCTTTTTTGTGTTTAATTAGCTTCGTTTATGGTAATGGTGAAAAGTTGAAGTACTAGTGGCTTAGTGTGATGAATGCGTGCTTTGTAGCTTGTCTTTTGCCTAAGATATGTGTGGCCTTCTTTGGTCTCACTTTCATGCTGTATATCTGCATCAAGTGTGCGCTTTGTAGCTTCTTATCTTTTGCTTAAGGTATGTGTGGCCTTCCTTTTGCTTAAGGTATCTTGACTATTCTTTGGTGTTACTTTCACGTTGTGTCTCTCTGTAAGTTTGTGCCAGATCTGTAGCTTATCGTTTGCTTATGGTGTGTGGCCTTCTTTGGTGTTACTTTCACTTTCATGCATAAATCTCGCACTCATCCATGCGATAAAGATGTTATATTTCAGCAAAATGAAAAATAAAACAATAAAAAAAAAATGATATTTAAAAGAGAGAGTGCTCCAAAGTTAAGATAATTTTTAGTATAATAAATCAACAACAAGTGTGAGTTACAAGACTCATAGCATCCTATTAAGGGTGAGATCTTGTTTGGCTCAAATATCGATAATTGCTCGATGTTTGAATAGATATTTAGCTTAAATTGAGCTCGATTTCGAGTTTATTGAGGCAAGCCACGAGCCATGATCAAATTGAATCAATTTGATTCAATCTCTATTTTTAAATTATAAATAATGTATTCAATTGTTTATTATAGTTATTTATTATTTGTACATAAGTAGTATTATAATATTGATTAGGTGATTTTATGAGTATGGTTAATCTAATTTAAAATCTGATAGTAGAGGCATTTTTTTTAAAAAAATTAATTTTGGAGAGTTTGAATTAACTCAATTTCATAATTTTTGGAAGATTATTTATTGAAGTCATCAAATTATTTTTAAATTTACATTCGTTGGATACATTTGAATATTTTTTTTTTAAGGACAAGAATATTTAATTTTTTAGTTAAAAGCATTTCAAAAAGTTGGAATCTCAAAGCTCAAATAAATATTTGTAGAAAATGACATTTTAGGAGTCCCTTGATTTAATCTTGTTGTGTTGTTTATCATATTATTTGGATGAATAAGCTATTTAATTTGATAATAATTTTAAATAATATTATAAAATATTATAAAATTATCACTATGTAAGAAAGACAAGTAGATTTTATCAAATTGAATAATATTCAGATATAATTTTCATCTACGAATAAATTAGGTGAAGTAAAAAAAACTTTTTTTTTTTGATAGAAAAATGAGAAAACTTAGAATAAGGACATGATCTTCCATTGTGAAGAAGCTAGTGACATAACTTACAAGCTAAGAAATTCTCGTATCACATAATCTCTAAAATTAAAACAGATAATATCTTGACTATTCTTGCTCACTCCTTTAACTGCATTGCCACTAATGAAGATTTCATTGTTGTCATAGTCTTTATTGAGAGAGTGTGAACTTTTATTATATTCCACTCTGACTAATAGTTACATTGATAAACGAGAAATTCTAGCCACTCAACTACGTGCTGACCTCAACTATAAATAGAAGACTTGAACGAACGTTTTGGAAAAAATCAATTCCTACATTCTCCACAATCTCTACTGCTAGAATCTCACTTTTGGCAAACCCATTTTTTCAATTAAACATTACTAGGTGTGGCATGTGATTACATGAGGATCTCCTTGAACTACAAACTCTTGTGTTCTTTCTTAAGTTCCTTTTGATTTTATTCAGCCTTTTTTTTATTGGATTATACTACCGTATGGTTTACCTATAACCCAAAGCTTATCTTCATCCAAACGAATTTCTTTACCAACATATAATCATAAGTGAATCAAATATTTGACAAATACTTCATGGCTTAATTTGATAAGAACACATTCTGTTCATTCTAATAAGCTAAGAACAAATCTTAAATTTTCCTAGTACTTGAATTGTGTTTGCAAAAATAAAAACAGTGAGTCTGTTTGTTTGTAAGGTTAAATTTAAGAAGATTAAAATTAAATTTAGATAGAGATTTTTTTTTATTGAAAGTTGTGAATAATGTGAAATAAAGTTAGTTATTATGTTGGGGTGTGTGGAATGTGATATAAAATTAGTTATTATGTTGGAATATGTGAGAGATGTGATATAAGTTAGTTATTATTTTAGTAATATGTGTAGAATGTGAAATAAAATTAATTTTTAATATTAAATTTTATGTGTGATGTGATATGCTGATTAAAATTAAAGCAGGTTAATTTTAAATGAGCAAACAAACGGGGCCTAAAATGATTAATGACCAAAATATTGTTATGTGTTTTAATCATAAAAAAACTCCTCTATATTTGCAAATATGCATTTTAAGGTTTTGTAAAGTGCTCAATATAATTTGTACCTATACATGCATTATTTTATATTATTTAAAAAAGAAATGCTAACAAATTAATAAAATTCTATAAATAGAATTAAATTCTATAACTATATTGATGCTAAGTAACTGTACATTATATTGTAAACTTTAAATCCAATTTTTAAAAATTATAAAACTTATAAAAAACTTCAATTACAAATTATATTTTATACATTCTATTTGTTCTTGTCATATTATCTCGTCTAAGTTTGACTCTTGTTTTAATTATAATAAAAAAATTTATATTTTAGTTATTGATTTAAATAAAATGGAAATTCAATCATTAAAAATAATAATAAGATTTAGTTATTTAGGATAAGTTGATGATGATCTAAAAGTTGATAAAAGCTAAAATGAATGATCTTACTTAATGCCGATAAATTTTATTGTGAGAGTTAGAGCATTTTACGTTAAAAACTAGCTATAGTGTATAAAAAGAATATTCTATTCTAATTAATAATGCTTACAAATAATGTCTATTTGTGTAAAGTATAATTTGTAAGTAAATTTTTTTATAAATTTTATAATTTTTAAAAAATTAATGTAAAATTTGTAGTATTTACTAAATATAATATTTTATATGTAATTATAAATTAGGAATATTTACATGATAGACACAGAAATTAGGCTAATTTATGAATTTCACCATAAATCTCTAAATATTACAGATATCACATCTAAAACAGCTATTTTTTCGTTTTTCACATCCTGCAGTAAATTTTATCAGAAGATTCAATCATAATTAAATCTCAATAAAATCTCAGCCATTGATCGCATCGTTTAACTATCAACCTTCATGTTAGGGCATCGCGGAGCTGCATTGGTTCCGGCGATAACGTATTCAGTACGAACCAATGCAGCTTCGCGATGAGGTAATTTCATAACCATCGCGGAGCTGCATTGGTTCGTACTGAATACGTTGTCGCCGGAACCAATGCAGCTCCGCGATACCCTAACATGAAGGTCGATGGTTAAATGATGCGATCAATGATTGAGATTTAACTATGGTTAAATTCTCTGATAGAATTTACTGCAGGATGTAAAAAACGAAAAAATAGCTATTTTAGATGTGATATCTGTAATATTTTAAGATTTATAATGAAATCCATAAATTAGCCTAATTTTTATGTCCATCGTGTAAATGTTCCTATAAATTATCCATACATTTATTCATAATTATGGTAATTTTTAATTGTTATTAATTCATTTGTAGAAAAAATAAATAAAATAACACATCAATACGATCACGAAGGAACGTGGTTATTATATATAAAATAAAGAATGTCATTATATCTATTAATTTGGGTACCACTTATATAATTTTAAGTATGATTTTTTAGTTTGATCAGAATTGATCAATTTTATTTTAATTTTGTTTAAAATCTATCTAGGAAACGTTGATTTTTGAAACTCTTAACGTTTTGAATAATTTTTTTAAAATTTAAATTTTTGAGCTAAAAATTAATGATCATTATTTTTTTTTTGTTTGGAAGCAAATTTTTTTTTTGTTTTTTTGATAATTTTTTTGGAAGCAATTTGAAACGTGATTTCAATAAGCGAAGCTGCGAAATGCAAATGCCTCTATCGTTCCCCAGTCCCAACTCTCCTCTGTGAAAGTTTCTGTCTGAATGCCGCCTCAGCCGCCTCCTTTTCGGCCGAGCGCCTTCGCCTACTTCTCTTTCCTCTCGTAGCTCAGGGGAAGAACAGATTTCCCCATGGCGGTGAGGAAGGCGGCGGAGAGCTTCTCCAAGTCGCTGGCGGAGGAGGTGCAGAGATGGGGATCGATGAAGCAGACGGGGGTGAGCCTCAAATATATGATGGAGTTCGGATCGAGACCCACCGACAAAAATCTCTTGATTTCTGCGCAGTTCCTTCACAAGGAGCTCCCCATACGGATCGCAAGGAGAGTCATTGAGCTCGAGAACCTGCCTTTCGGCTTATCGCATAAACCGGCAGTTTTGAAGGTATTTCGTCCACTTTTTTCCCTTTTGTCCCCCTATCATGTGATGATTTCTTTGGCGATTGTGTCCATTGCGTGTTGCGATTCTTTTTGGTAGTGGTTTAGCGATTCTTTTTGGTAGTGGTTTAGCGATTTTGGCTGATCTGGTAGATGGGGATCTACAACTTGCTTGCAGATTGAAGGATAATACAAAGAATATGTCATAATTGAGTTCTGTCTTTGATCGGGTCCAAGTGCTTTCCAAGGCTTGTGTTCTTAATTCTTGAAAATATTTGGGCAACTTATTTATGTAGATGGGGGCTATCTTTGAATTGTTATGGGAGATATCTTGTTTTAAAATCAATGCAGTTTCTTTCATCAATGCCTTTTTTGTCATGTCTTGGTTTTTTTTTTTGAGGATGCCAGTACTCGATACAACATCTTTACTATGTTTGCTTTTCCTTTTTTTTTGCACATCAACTTATTCTGCTCTTTGGGATTTTATAAATTGCATCTGTGCACCATGAGGCAAACTTAAATTTTTTTATTTTTTATTTCTTGATATAGGCTACAACATAAATTGGTTTGGATAGATAAGCTACCTCGAAGCATCGTCATTTTTTTTTGGCTTAAATCCAGATTTTGAGTTCAGAAATAGTTCCCTAAATTGAAAACATTCAAGGAAATTGCTAGCATAATTGTCAGAGTTCAAGTATTTGTTTATGCATGTTACATCAACATTCAATGTTAATTTAAAGCAATTGTTGCGTATCACAATCAGTAAGCTTCTGAGACTGCACACCATTATTACATCTAGCATAATCTTGTATTCTTTGTTAGTAGCAATGTCTTTACCCGCTTATACTGTGGAAGATTTAAGCACCACTATCGGTTTTAATCCGTTACAAGGTTAGAGATTGGTACTTGGATTCTTTCCGAGATCTTCGATCCTTTCCAGAAGTTAAAGACAAGGGTGATGAATTGGCATTCACTCAAATGATCAAGATGATAAAAGTGAGGCACAACAATGTGGTACCGGCAATGGCTATGGGTGTGCAGCAACTAAAAAAAGATTTGGACCCCACTATTGTACCCAATGATCTTCATGAGATCCATCAATTTCTTGATCGGTTTTATCTGTCAAGGATTGGAATACGCATGCTCATAGGTTGGTGAAGATCTTTTGTACTTATCTAACCTATAATATTGGTTTCATATGGCAGGCTTTGCTTTGTATTTATTTCTATGTTTTGCTTAGGCATCACTAAGAAGACTTGCTTTAAAATCATGATGTAGTTGCAACTTGTTTATATGAACTTATCTATTTTTGTTTCTCTGGAAACCAGGGCAGCATGTGGCCTTGCATGATCCTGATCCGGCTCCTGGATGTATTGGTCAAATAAATACTAGTCTTTCCCCAATGCATGCGGCCCAAACTGCCAGTGAGGATGCTCGCAGTATTTGTTATCGCGATTATGGAAGTGCCCCTGAGGTCAGCATCTATGGAGATCCGAACTTCACATTTCCGTAAGCTTCCTCATTTACTTTGTGTAAATTTCTTGTTGTGGCAGCCATACTGGCAGCTGTTTTTCATGATATGACAGAGTGATGAGCATCTAACATCTTTCTAGGATGACTTTTTAATATGATTACCATTATCATTCCATGTTTTGTTAAACTCAGGTTTCCTTTGGTTCATATTCTTTAGCTTGTGTCCATGATATCACATTATTTTCAAATAAATTTAGTATCTTAGTGCAGAATATTGTAATGGCTGAATTCCTTTTTTTAGTCAAAATTAGCTTGATTTTCAGAGCTCCCTTATCTTCTCATTTTGAAGAAAAATTAATCTTTTTAGACAGATTCAGTGGCTTTTGAGCGACACTTCTTTTTTCTTTGTATTGGCATCTTAATTAAGAATAGTTCAGTTTGTAAGAATACTAAAAGTATTCTAGGACTACAACCTACGAGCTTAAGCTTATAGGTTAGTTGTTTACTAAGATATGCATTATAAGGCATAAGAGCTAGAGTTCTCGAGTTTGAGCCCCGGATCTGAAAAGACTTTCTTTCAAGTAATAAGGGAGGGATAGATGGAGATTCTCCCCCAATTGTTTCTAGCATAAGATTTAAGGAAAGAACAGTATATGATGAATTGAATCCATGTTGCAAAGTCAAATGAGCTTGAGCTTGGGAGGGTATGTAAGAATATAAAAAAATATTCATATGTCAAGACTTTTTAGATAAGCTGTAATCACAGATTTAACACAGGATATATCTTGATGTTTGTTTTCTTTGACTATCAATATGGTTCAGATGTTTGTTCATTGTCAGTAAAAGTAAGCATTGTGTGATCTCCGAGGTCAGGTCATGTAATTGAAGATTGCCCTTAACATAAAAAGGCCTTAAGTGTTTGAAGAATTGGCTTGTGGTTTAATCTTGATTTGCATTTTAAAACAGGTATGTTCCATCACATTTACATCTCATGGTGTTTGAGTTGGTTAAGAACTCACTCCGTGCGGTTCAAGAACGGTTCATGGATTCTGATAAGGATATTCCACCTGTTAAATTAATAGTTGCTGATGGGATAGAGGATGTCAATATAAAGGTATTGCTTGTGATGCTTTGATGTTTATCTTGGCCGTCTCTTGTATTTGCTTGTTCTTTTTGTCATCAGTTTTTTCACTTTAATTGCAGAAAAGCTTTCATATGTCATACTTTCTACTGCTTAGTGAAATTTGTAGTTTCTATTAAGAATTTACTGCTAACAGCTGTTATGGAGCTCCATTGCTTGTTATAATGAACTTAGGAAGATAAGAAAGATTACAGTACATGCATGCTCAATTGGCTATTGTATTTATCATATGTATTTTTTTAAAAGCATATTTCATCTCGCATTGTCTTCTAGTTAGCGTTTGTTTTATCTCACCAGGCTGAAAGTTCGCGTTTGCTTTCACATAAAAACCATGACTTAGAAATAGTGTCATTACGCAGTTTACTTTCAGGTTTTAACTTTCATGATGCTATGTAATTTTACTAATGGTTCAATTGAAATGATCTTCTTATATTTTTCAAAAAATGTGCTGTTTCAAGTATCTTGTATGGTCCACGTAAGCTTATGTTTTATGTTGTTATTTATGCTCAACATTGCTATACATTCCAAACTGTAATGGTATGTCAATGGGTTTTTCCATTAGATATTATCAGCTCTTGGCAAGGACTCATTGCAAAGCTTCCCAAGGAGATAGTTTATATGATTTCCACTTATTTCCTAAATCCTAATAAGTTCATTAATGCATTTGTCTCCTCCCCCTCCTGAATCTGTGCAAATTGCAAATTCTTTGAAGAAAAAGAAGAGCCAATAAGTAATGTTGTAAAAGTGGAGCTTCTCCTAGCCCAGTGGGGAGGGAATTTTGCTGGAACCAGGAGGTCTCAGGTTCGAATCCGCACCATCACAATTCCCAATTGGGGCGGCGAGATTGTGGTATTTTGGGGCAAAAGAATCAAAAAAATAAATAAGTAATGCTATAAAATGATATCTAGTTTGCTGCCTAATGCATACATTCATATTTAATCAGGTTTTCCAGGGAATTTTTTTTTAATTTTCTTAGGGGGCTGTTGTTTCAATGTTATTGTGAAGTTATGTTATTTAGAGAAATTGATTGTTTGGTTTGATAGTATGTTTAAATAATATTGCAAAAATGAGCAAAATAGAATTGACTGGCATTTTGTTACCCTAAATATATAAAGAGTGATGATGCTGGATTGATTTTTATTGTCATCTCTTAATATAATAGCATTGATTCAGAGTAACAATAATTTAAGGGGCGTTTAGTTGGATGTTATTTTGATATTATGTCATGTTATCTAGATATCATAACATCTAGATGCCTTTTTGATTTATAATTATATAATTTTGTATAAGATTATTTAAAGGTGTCATCAAACTAAATAATTATTTTCTTTAAGTAACATGATATAATATCAAAATAACATTAAACCAAATGCTACCTTAGAGACAACATTAACATATAGATAACATTGACATCTGTATATCACGAACAT
This sequence comes from Apostasia ramifera, assembly GCA_019297695.1. Taxonomy (NCBI): domain Eukaryota; kingdom Viridiplantae; phylum Streptophyta; class Magnoliopsida; order Asparagales; family Orchidaceae; genus Apostasia; species Apostasia ramifera. The sequence goes on from JAEMOT010004285.1 coordinate 109,497, forward strand.
CTAAATAGCGTTGAACTATACACTTCCTTAATTTCATGCTAATTAAGTTCCTAACTTCCAATTGTACAGATATCAGATGAAGGAGGTGGAATTCCAAGAAGCGGACTTCCAAAGATTTTTACGTATCTGTATAGCACCGCTAAAAATCCACTTGATGAAAATTATGAAGGGGTAGGTGATGCTGCAACAATGGCAGGATATGGATATGGGCTTCCTATTAGCCGACTCTATGCACGGTATTTTGGTGGTGACCTTCAAATTATCTCTATGGAAGGCTATGGTGAGCAGATACTGATTTAAAGCACTGGTTATTTCAGTGTTAATCTATTTGTTAATGGTTATAATTTGATTTGGCAGATGTTTCTTGGGAGTAGAGTTTATCATAAGTTACTTCCACATGTGTTTACTAGGATCCTGATTTTATCTGAGTTTTTTTAGGGCACCTAATTTTTTGCGCTCCCTGTAAGATTGAATACCTTGTTCCCCTCCTTTCTTTGGTTTGATTGTTGTCCTGAGTCTTTACTTTCCTTTGGGCAACTCATGCTACAATCAGGTAAACATTGGGTTTATATAATCAATATGACAGAGTGATGAGCATCCCTCAACAGTTCAACCTAGATATTGAATAGACGCTGATTGCTTTCGACAATGATAAAAAAGGAGGATTTGATTTGTTTTTGCGGGCATTTTGTTTAACATTATTGTAATGTTATATCATATTATTTGGAGAAAATACTTGTTTGGTTTGATATGATATTTAGATAATATTATAGAAGAATTACAAATTTATGATTCTGTGGTGCCATCTAAATGTCAACTAAAATCGGGCACATCTAGATGTTACCTCTCTAATGAATATATTATCAATGATAGAGAAAAACATGAAATCAAAATAAGATAGCCAAGGATTTGATTTTATTATTGGGGGCCATGATTTTAAGTGTAAACTACTTTTTTTTTGGAAAAAAAATGATTAAGAAAAAAGAAAATACTGTTTAGAATCCTAAATTTTGGATAATAATTAGCAGTTTAATCTATAATATAGTGTAGTGACATTAAATCAAGCAAACAAAAATTGTTTGATACAATATATATCTAAATAACACCAGCACTTAGATTTTATTGAACTAAGTGTTCTCTTAGGCCCTGTTTGGCAATGAACTAAAAATCATGGCTAAAATTACCCATGGCCAAAATCTTAAATTTATTTTAAAAAAACTTAAAAAATTATTTTATATCTCATCTCACATAAATTTCAACATTAAACAATCACTTTATTTCACATCCAACACAATTCTCAATAAATCAATCAACTTTATTTCACATCATACACAATTTTTAATATAACCAACTTACTTTATTTCACATCATACACATTTTTCAAAAATCACTAAAAATTCCAACCAAATCTTCTTTTTTTTCTTATTACCAAACAGAGCCTTAGAAAAATATTCTTTTCTTTCTTTATTCGGTCAATCTATTTTGCCAATGAACTGAATAGTGGCTCCTATGGATGATAAAAGCCATATATTCATTCTTGAAAATTCAATACCTTGAAAGTAGGGAATTCATTATTTGTTTCATGTTCAAGTTTTCTCCATTTAGTTGTATTCACAGTTTCGAATTCTCATCCTTTATTTCCATTTTTTTTTTGCAGGAACTGATGCTTACCTCCAGTTGTCTCGGTTGGGAGATTCACAAGAGCCTCTCCCGTAATCTCCTGTTTCCTTTGATTTGTTCATCTATTTGTATAGTTTGGACAAACTCTCTTCTATTCAAGTCTTCTGAAAAGAAGCACTCTATTTAAGAGCTTTTCTCCCTGGAAAACGTTTTCGGTGCATGGGAAGAAGACCATCTTTTATGTATGTACAAGTAGTGGCTCAAAGATATCATTAATACCGGATTGTTTTCTCCTTTTATTTATGGTATCTGCTGGTCTGATCCATGTTTACTTAGATTGAAGCTTTATGGATTTGACATTATTGGCTAATGAAATGATTCTTCATCATTGTTTTCTGGTCACTGTTGTCTAACCTGTTTACTGTTGTTTGCAACATGTAGTTTTTGCTCCACTATTGTATTCTTCTTAGATAGGCTTCAATGTAGCATGAGAAAGAAGAGATGTTATTGTGAACTGAGAGTATTGCTTGATTCTGAGCTCATCTCTAATGGAAAATTGATACATATAAAGGTTAAATTACTCGTGAGTTGGCTCATTTTTCATGTGCTTTTATATCTTGTTGTGTCTTGTCGTGTTAACGTAGAAGTCCCTGCTGATTTTGACTGTTGGAAGTAGGAAGAACTCATGAGGTTCGTCGGATCCAGGGAACATTCTCGATAACATTTTTCTGGATTGGCATCTTCGATAAATATTTACAATTCTAATATTTTATAGGTATTTCTACGGTTAAGGTAAAATAATAAATTGGTCTCTCCTTAGGCTACTTCTAATTAGGTCTTCTTATTTCAGAAAATTTATCAGTCATGTTTCTTCTAAAGACATCCATAGAAGTAATTAATGGATTAATTACACTCAGGTTCTTGAGTTTTTAAAATTGTAATATTAGGTTCCCGAATTTTAATATAATTTTCAAATAAGTTTTTTTATTATTAAAATTTTTATAATTATTATTATCTTCTCTTTTTTTTACTCATTGCTCTCTTTCTAGCAGATCTACCAATAATAGAGAGGGATTGTTGGTGGTAGAAATAATCTACCATACATCCGCGCATAATTTTGTATAAGATTATTTAAAGGTGTCATCAAACTAAATAAAATTTTAAAATAGCGTGAACACTGTGCACGGGTGTATGGCATTGCCGCGAATTGTGTGACGCTGACATCTGCGCAGCCTCTTGAAACCACTGCAAGAAGCTTGCGGCCATGCTGCTTAGGTTGTGTCGGTCGTGCGGCCTCGCATCGTGCATGAGAGGGTTGTACAGGCCATGATGCCACGCACGACACATGTAAGGGCTGTGTCGACCACACAGTGCCCGCGAGGCATGCGTGGGGGTTCTGCTGGCCTCGCGTCACTGGCATGAGTCTGCGCGGATGCCGACATAGTGCGTTCCACAGTCATGCTACGCACCCTCACGTTGCGCTCGCACCAGTAGGCTTCCCTCACCTCCGCTTCGCCACTTGCAGCATGTTAAAGAGAGAGCAGCGAGTGAGAGAGAATGAAATGGCATAACAGTAATCGTAAAAAATTTTAATAATAAAAAAATTAAAAATTATCTATATAATAATTATATTAAAAGTTAAGAATTTTTATATTATAATTTTAAAAATGTAAAATTACACGTTATTAAGTTTTAAACTTAGAAGCCCTGGTGTTATTTATCCAAATTATTTTGTATGGGTTTATAAATTATTTTGTTTTAAAAAAATAGAAAAATATGAGAAATTTTTACTCATGAACAATGCTACTTTAAACATAATTTCTACATTTTTAATAGAAGTAAGGGTGCTTTTATACTAGTAATATTATATTAAAGTGTTTATTTAGTTAGAGGAAAAATTTGAGTAAGAAAAGAAAAAATATTTTATTTTATAGAATTGATGGGAAAGAAAATTATTTTAATATTAGGAAGTGTGTAGGATGTGAAATAAAGTTGATTTTAAAGTTGAAATTTGTATTGGATGTTAAATAAAATTAATTTTTAAGATTAAAATTTGTGTTGGATGTTAAATAAATTTTTTAAAATTTATAATAAATTAAAAATATTATTATTATATTTTTTTGAGATATTTGCCAAACAAAGTATTTAAGTATTAAGTTGATCATAGGGACTATAATCTCATTTCCTTTACATATATATTAATTATATATCATGATTTAATCCTAATTAGTTTATAAATGTATTTTCTCATTAGCTGCTGATGGTGACCTGGCACTGCTTATGACATCATAATATTATGATGTGAATTTCGTATAAGTTTTATTTTATTTTATTTTCACAAACAAAAAACTCCAATTATTTATTGAAAAAGACAATGATCTATTTTTATCTATTTTGAGTATCCCTAACACCAATTTAATTACAATAATTACGAAAATGTGTCTACATATATATATATAT
>JAEMOT010004285.1:113692-138488 GCA_019297695.1 Apostasia ramifera
ATATATATATATATATATATATATATATCAAAAGAATTAGGATTATATTTATATTATAAAATAGGAAATTTATATTGAACAAAAGGATTAGGATATTTATGTAAATAAAATATTTGTCAGCATATGTGCATAATTTGCAGTAATTTAGCCCGCAGCGAGTTTTGTGTGGACCAAAGCCCATACGTACTGACAGGCCCATCTTTCTTCGTTTTCTGTCCGACGAGCAGCTTCGGAAACTGGCGTTGCCCGGAGCCGAATATCTCCACAACCGGCGCGCCTGCTCTCGCCGAACCTCCCTGGTCGCTTTCTTCTCTCACTGCAGTGAAGTTGCCGGAAACGGAGACACAGATCGTCCACGCCTTTTGCGGCGACTATGTCTACCCTAGAAATTGAAGCGAGAGAGTAAGTGGCTTTCTTTAAACCCTAAACCGTCCAATCCTTAATTGCTTGTCTCATCCTTCTCCACTGGCTTCTCTGCATGCGTCTTGTTTGTCAACTTAGTTACGTTGTCGGAAAAGGGCTGATCTGGTATCTCTTGTGCGGAAATTTAGAGTGTGCATGGTAATCAATATGGGTCGACGGAATCAAAACTTAGTTAATCTAATGTAGACATTGAAAATATTATTTTGAGTTTTACTTAACTGGTACTTCCTTTTGTTTTTTTACAATGTAACACCACCTTATCCAATTAGCTTCTTTTTTGGGCGATATGGTGCTCTGGAATTTCTTGCCTAAGCTGACATACTAATGGTCTGTATTTGACAACTGCATTATAATTTATGTAGGTCTCATACATCCGTAGATTGGTCGAAGCGGCGTTTGGATCAGTGGCATTGTGATGTTATGCTATGTTATTTGGAGAACATGATTGTTTGGTTTGATGACATGTTTAGATGGTATTATAAAGAATTAAAAGATTGCCACTCTAATATAACATCTAAATGTCACTTAAAGTTGGCTAATTGTATTGGAGAGAGGTGAAGTTGGATTGATTTTCTTTTATTATTTTTTTATGTAATGACATTAAACCAAATAAATAATAATTTAGATATAACATAAACATCTAGATAACATTGATATTTAAGTAACCTAAACATCTAAGTAACATTGAACTAAATGCCTCCTGAGGAAAATTTCAAAGTAATTGCCTGTAGTGACTTGATAAGGGTCTTAACTTTGGCAACTATTGTGAGTGGGAAAATAAATGGGCTACCTGTCTGCTAAGCTAGGTATGAATTTTTTTTTCCTCATGCGCTTACAAATTTCATCTTGTAGACTTGCCAACGTTTTGCAATAGCTCCTTCATGCACATTGAAACTTTAGTTTTAATTTACTGCAGTTGATAAAGTTAGATTAAAGGGAATGAATTTTCTTATGCCATGTTTTATATTGGTTTGGAGTACTGTTAGAATACACGATAATTAGTTTTTGTTTTTACCACTTCGCTTTTTCTTGGGATATCATGTATCAAATTAAGTTCTCCTGGTTTCTAATCATGATAGCCATCCTTGTAGAAGTTGTTACATAAATAGGCTCATTTGACATTTTTAATGCATTTTATTTATCTCCATTCTAGTAACCCGTTACCCTATTATTTTTTGATTCCTTTTTTAACTTCACATTTTCCTTTTTGTTTTTTTTTCCTGGATGAATAACTTAAGTTCTTGTATATCTTGTTGCAGTGTCATAAAAATAGTCTTACAGTTCTGCAAAGAGAATTCATTGCATCAAACCTTCCAAGTATTGCAGAATGAGTGTCAAGTCTCACTGAACACTGTGGATAGCCTTGAAACTTTTGTTGCAGATATAAATAGCGGAAGGTGGGATGCTATCTTACCTCAGGTGTCTCAGCTTAAACTTCCGAGGAATAAATTGGAGGACTTATATGAGCAGGTATATGTGCTCACTTTCTAGTAGTTTTGTTCTTTTCCCTTTGTTTTCGTCATTTATGGGATGAAAGTGCACCATTTGATTGTAAAAAAAATATTTTCAAAACTAGGATATGTACTTCATATTCTGATAGTTTTGTTGAATGCAATAGATGACGATTCTAACATATAATTTAGAGGAAAATCTGAGGGACTTTTCACTGTTTTTCCAACACCTTGTGTGTTTATATTATGTTTTCATGTATTTGGAAGATTTACATGTGCTTCTCTTTTTAAGTTTATTTTTCTAGAGGGGCATTTCTCCTTATTAGATATATTTATTAGTTGTGGAAGTCATGATGTGTGCAATTTCCTTTTTACCTCTTTTTTCTTATATATTTAATATGCTTTCGAACATCATTAGCCATTGTGTAGGTGCATTGTCCAAATGATATAGATAAGTATGCACTATCCAATTCATTCTATTTTACACTCAACTATTGCATAGATGTATTGTCAAGCTGTTATTGATAATATGCAGTCCTATTTATTTTATCATGCACTGTAGTGATTTTATTTGTGTTAGTCCATATGCTTTCTTAGATAAGGTTCATACAGCCATTACATTTACATTACTACAGATTGTTTTGGAAATGATCGAGCTTCGTGAATTGGATACTGCACGTGCCATATTACGGCAGACTCAGGCTATGGGGGTAATGAAGCAAGAGCAGCCTGAGAGATACTTGCGCCTTGAGCATTTATTGGTTCGGACATATTTTGATCCCAATGAGGTACACCTGTCCTATTTATTGTGCATTTCTCATTATATTTGTAGTGCATCATGCGCATTCAACATCTCTTCACCATCAAAATTCGTGGGAATTGTAATTTTTGTTTTCTAAGGTAACAATGTTTAGTGACAATCCCTTATTTCTACATGCATACCTTTGAATATATATTAGCACTATAGCAAAAAACAACTATTTTTCTTGATACATGAGATTAATTGGAGCTTTTGATTCTGCATCAGTTTTTCCCATTGTTTAGTATATATTATCTGGATAACATTAAGTATGTTCTTGTGTAAAAATATTATTGTCCCAATTTAGTGATTAGCTAGCATCTTTGGTAGTTATTAGTATTTTGACAATTGAAATGATAACATTTGTGGTGAAAGCATGGGAAGGCTTTAATCGAGGTTGATGTTGAAGGCCCAAAAAGTGTAGGGTAAGCCTAATATTATATGATCAGATTATTGAGCTTTTCATGATATGTCATACATATATACTAATATATTCGTTGAAGTTTTATGACCTCTATTTTTGTGGATTTTATTATTTTAATGTTCTGAACTCTTCAGAATGACTTAAGATTGAACTTATAGTGGTTTAGAATGTTGGCACAAAATTGAAAGCTACATTATTTCAGATTTATGTTGGAGATATGTTTACTATCGGATTGTGTTTTTTCCCCCCTTCATATTGTAAAATATTGTTTTTTTCTCTTTTTCTTAACTACTATTATGTTCTGAAGTTTGCTTTTTCATTTTCTTAATATATGAGCAATGCATGGTGAAGTAGGTTTTTGTTTGTTTATTGGCAAAATAAAAAATTATTATTGATTTCTCAATAATCTAGCAATTGAGGAAGTTATGACATCCAGTGTGCAAAGTATATTTTTAGTAAGATGGCTGAATGACAAATATTTAACATGCTTTATGATAGGCATATCAAGAATCAACCAAGGAAAAATGTCGTGCTCAAATAGCTCAAGGTTTGTTATTGATGGATCTTTATTTACCTTTGTCAATGCAATTACTGTTCTTTGATCATAACTATTACCTATAACTTGTCTCATAATGACAAATTTACACAAATTTCACAGATCATATAATGGTTGGATTTCTTCTAGACAAGTTTTATTAGAACTGATATAGTTTTTCTATGCTGGATCAGCCTGATTAGAATGTTAATTTTTAAGTACAATTCCTATGTTAATCATAGTAAGTTGAACTTTGCTGCAGTTTGGAATGCTTTAGTCTGGATTGGTACAAATTGTTTGAGCAACTCCTAAGCAATGAAAAAAAAAAGCTCTCAAGCAAAGAGAGATACTAGAAACTCTAATAGTGTAGCATGGATGTTATTTTGTGATTCTGATATAAAATTATATTGGTGGGGATTTGGGCGATTGGGGGGAAGGAGTTATTAGTCATAGAAATATGGGATATATTCAAAAACAAGAATGACAAACATTACGTACAAAAAACGTTAGTGACAATCATTGTGTCTGCATGCAATTTTGTTGCATATTTGAAAAATAACAGATTATGTCTTTCACTCATTTGGTATTCCCCAAAAGGTATCCAACTATTACATGTTACAATATTTATATGCTATTTTAACTGAGGTATCCCTCAATTCTTAAGGGTTTTTGTATAAATTGCTATTACTTCTATAAAAGGAACAATTTAGAAGGCATTTAGTTGAGTTGTGATGCTACATGACTCATATTTTGTTTTTTGAAGCTGGCGACTTAGAAATTTGGAAGAGATATCCTGTTGATAGGAATTTTTTGTTTATCAATCTGATTGCTTATTAAAAACTGGACGTATTAATAGCCATTTAAGTCACAAGATCATTAAAATGAGTTTATACAGCGTAAGTGAAGCTCATTCAAACAATAAAAAACCAAGAAACAAACCCATTTATTATCATACTCTAATTGTAACCCTATATAGCAGTATACAGAATCATTTTCAAATCAGTAAGGAGTTCCCTAGTCCTATGAAAAATAAAGAATATTCAAACTATATAAAGCAGCATTCAAATTGTATTCGAAGTTAGAAAACAAAGATCACAAATCACATTACCTCTTGTATTCAAAATCATATGTGAAATCCATTCATAAAACCTGGATTCAATTATTGATTGTCATTTAGTACCACAGTGACTATGTTTCCTTCTGCTAAGAACTCTTCTGGAACTTCTTTCATCCATATTTGTCTGAATGTGATTAACTCTTGGGTGTCCTTTTCTTTTCTTTGCATTATAAGTGGAGGTAGTAATTCGAATTGGCACCTGATTCATCAAATGCCATTTATTGAGTCAAATGAGGCATGGCATGAAATTCATTCATCGTCCAGGTTAGCTGATAATTATTCAATGAATAATATTGTGAAATAAAAGCTGTCTATGGCTAGCAAAGGACACCCAATACCCTTATGCCGCATGTGCACAGGAACATGAAAAAGTTATAGTCGTAAAGAAGTACATGTAAAATTTTTTGGCATTTTGTGGCGTGACAATAATATGGAATATTCTTTGATCATTAGCTGCTACTTCAAATTTAAAGTTGTAATTATTAACCCGAGTGAGCATTACCAACTCTCTTGAATTTCTCTCATATCTTTTCAGTCTATCTTTTATTCTGTCAACATAATTGGACTCGCCCAAAGATGACATTGCTTCATGTTCACATTATTGTTTCAAAAACAAGTCACCTACATAGTAGAATGTACTGCAAGTGCGACTTGGATGGAAAGAAATTTGAATGCTTTAGATCTAAATTAAAATACTCTGAAGTGGTTCTAAAGCATTCGTTGTGATGGTCCTATCACCATCGTCAAATGACAATGCCCATTTGGCGGGATCCTGATCTATTAACCGATTATATGCTCCTTTGTAGATGGTTTTAATATTGTCAGGATTATTTCAAGATTTTCTTGTTCAGATGTAGAATATCATGTATAACAGACTAATATTTCCAATGTTGCACAAACATTGACCTCAACTGCTTTCACGTTTCCACCTTTGTTTATGAGGGAGTTATTGATAATTGAAAGCTTTCTATTGTATTGAACCAGAAATGAACTGTTAGATCTGACATTCTCTGCATATTATAAGAGTAAGTCCTATATATTAAACTAAATTATGTAGAAGTCCAGCTTGGACCTCAATTGAATCCTAGACATTCAAAGCATTAACTGAACCTAAACTCTGCCAACCATGGGCTCTCTCAACCATAAAAGCCAGACATAAACTAGAGTTGAACTGCTCAAAACATAACCACGACAGTTAATCTGAATGAATCAATTACAAACTGAAATACTTCGAAACAGAAGGAATCATAAGAACACTAAACATGATTATTATTAGCTAATTTTTCACATGAACTACATTTAACTCTATTATTTCATCCATCATAGCAACAGAAAAATAAATTCAAAGCAATAAAGTTATATTTGGTTCACACACCAGTAAAATAAGTTGTTATGCTTCGCTTTGCTGGGATCAACAAACAATTAGAAAAAAAAGCAATCTACTACAACAAAGAGCAATTCTTCTACAGCATAAACAGTAAAGCATTACGGCTAATGATATTTGTTTGGCCTGGTTGATATTAGTCTTGGTTAAAATTAAGCTTATAGGTCATTATCTTATACAAATTTTAAAATTAATTATGAATCATACGCAAGCCCTAACATTAAAATCAACTTTATTTTACATTCTATATAAATTTCAACATAAAAATAACTTTATTTGACATCCTACACACATCTTAAAGTAAAACTAACTTTATTTTGAATCTTTTACAAATCTTAAATAAAATATAACATCAGAAGTTATTATTTATTTTGGATAAAAATTCAAAAGTTATCTTTTACTCCAATAAAAAATAACCACACAAACACATTGCCTAATAGATGAGAAATTAGGATTTTGGAATGCTTTCAAAAAATTTATAATTCACATATCTGAACATCGCAATATCAAGTAACCTTTAAGTCTTGTGCTATGGATTTCACCAAATGAAAGTCTTTAACTCAATCTATTAGGAAGAGTGAGTGATTTAAATATATTGGATTAATCATACAAAATAATAGTGAAATAGATGATATTATCAACAGAATTCAAGATAGATAAAATAGAGAAATGTGTATAGTGTGTTGTGTGGTAAAAGAAATTTTATACAAATTTTATGGTAAATTCTATAAAACAATTATAAAGCTTGCAATGTTATATGATGCTAAATATTGGCCCACAAAGCAAAAACATACTAGCGTCGCAGAGATGTGGGTGTTAAGGTGAATGAGTGGGTATATACGAAATAATAGGATGGGAAATGAATATATTTGCGAGAAAGTTGAGGTAGCCTCAGTTGAGAATAAGCTCAGGGAGAGTTGACTTGGATAGTTTGGATACATAAACCGTAAGTTGATGGGAGTTCCATTAAGGAGAGTTGAGTTATTAGATTTTTCCCGTGTTAAAAAAGAAAGATCAAATAAGTTATGACAAAAAATCATAGAAAAGCTCTCATATTTTTTGAGATAATTGCGGACTTGTTATTTGATGGAGTATAATAGAAATAAAATTTTGCAATTGTTTGCTCAAATGGAGCCATAGCCCTGTTTCTTATAAGTAATTTTAAAAATTTGGCCCCACTTGGGGCCAGTGCGAGGGGGTTGTTCGTTTATTGTTTTTGATGTACGGTTGTGTTTGCGTTTGCAAAAAAATCAATAAAGATTGACATAAGAAGCTTGATTTTATTAATTGAAAACCTTTAAAAAATGTTTGAAGGTGCATTTATGGGAATGCTGTATTAGAAATTTGTTGATATTGAATATGCTTACACATGTCTGGAGTTTGCCATAAATTATTTCTTTTTATGAATACGGTTCCTCATTTATATGTTGTTTAATTCCTTGTATCATGTGTTAACTTCTTTTTAGTCATTTTGTTGCATCTAAGAAAATTTTTGATATACTAGCTGACAATCTCATATTTAAAACATTTCATTTGGAAATTATTTGACGTTTATTTTTTTTGTCGTTCCAGCTCTTGCTGGTGAAGTTAGTGTGGTACCACCATCTCGGTTGATGGCTTTGATTGGTCAGGCTTTGAAATGGCAGCAACATCAAGGTTATTGGGCCTTGTATAGTTCCCTCCTCTTGTGTGCCATTCATTTTTTTGTTTGTTGCATTTTTGTTTTCTGAAGTACTTGTATTATGTGTCACTCAGGTATGCTTCCCCCAGGAACACAGTTTGATTTGTTTAGAGGAACAGCTGCCATGAAAAAGGATGAAGATGACATGTATCCTACAACTCTTGGACATCAAATAAAGGTATAAACCTCTTTATTTTCCAAGACCCCTTTTCTACTTTCTCGTTCATCTGTAAGGTTGAGCATGCAGTTTCACAGGGCTTTTCTAGCACCATATGACCATTTTTCTTTTTGAGTATAAACAAATATTTCTTTTAGAGCTGGGATGCAGTTATTAGGCACCAGATGACATAACATATGGGAATTGCAAAACTTGAGTTCGTGTAAATGAAGTCCCACATAGGGTTGTACAAAGGTGTTTAGAGATATCCTAGGAGTGATGTTTACTTATTATTGTCTTTCATGTTGGGGATCCCTCTTTATGAGGATGAGGACGAAGTCGTAGAAGACTTATCAAAGAGAGCTTCATTGAGGAAAGCCTAGGAGGTGTGAATTATCGAATAGAGATTCGACTAAGACTTTGTTATAGGTTGAAACCTGATGCATTGGTTTTGACAAAGGTTCATTGGCATCACTGATTGAATCTAGGGATCAAGTTGAGGTTTGCCAGTCTTATACGAAAAAGGATCACAAATAGAGTTTTAGTAGATTGGGACTGAGAAGCAAACCCCAGCCCAATGCTTTTGTCTCTTTAGTGGACCGGGTTTTCGAGAACAGAGTTTGGCTCCTTCCATTAGTCGAGTTTCAGCAACAATGGTTGCGATCTTTCGATGACAGCATGTCAATCTCTCTTGTAGTGTTCTGTTTTTTTGGTATTTATATTGGTAATGGAACCCAAATTTGGCTTGCCATTTTCTTCTCATCTCCTTTCAGTTATTCCTGTTTTTCTCCTTATTTCAATTTCCATTCTTTCTTACCTTATTTTCAATTTATATTTTGCCTCAAATGCAACTGCTTTTATGATTAGGAAAGCTTGTTTGATCTGACTTGAAAAGGGATTAGGATCGAACAATTATTGGTTTTTTAACCTGAACTTGCGTATTGTCATGTTATGGTTTTGATGTTATGAACTTAATTCCAAACTTTACCTTCATTTCATAATCTTTTCTCCAATTTTGGTTCCTTTTTTTTGTTGTTAAACTTGGAACTTAATTTTCTACTTCATCCCTTCCCTGAATAATTCAATAGCCTTTAAGGAAAGATCCTGTGATGCCGTCTATGCCTGGAGCTTTGTTGTTGACTAAGGTGAAAACCTTCACTTTGATCTTCTCCAAAATTTGTCTACTTATCTCCAAAGCCATTTGTGGGGTAACAGGATTGAAATGTCATAATTTGGACCATCTCATTCGCAATGCTCCTTTTCTTTGTAAAGAATTCCATCAAATTATGAAAAATTCCTGCCTCCGCTGTAACTCTTTCACTAATGTTATCAACAAGCGTACGAATTCAATTGTCTTTTCCTCCCTATAGCTACTCTACGAAAAAAAAGTTGTATTCTAACTATCCTTCTCTAGCCATTAGATCTTAGCTTTCTGCCGCCACCACGCTTCAGCTCTTAGCCTCCTTGATACTCTCCAAAGCTCCACTGCTTAAGAGCTCTAAGGGATCTCGACATCTTATTCAGAATAGAAGCTAGACCACCTTTTAATTGGTTGCCACCAAATTATTTTGACAATCCTAAAGGACTCATAAGTAAGCAGGTATCTTCAAACTTGAGGCTTCCCTTCGAATGAGGATGTTTGTATCACGCTGAAGCTGCAGAAAACAATGATCTGAAGCAATGCAAGCAAGATGGCTAAGGAAGATTCTCGACAACTGCATCATGGCTGTGATGTCAAGTAGATCAAGCCTGACCCATATTCTTCTGGTCACCTCCTTATTGTTGCACTAGGTGAAAGAATGTCCTAAGAACTTAGCATCGATCAAATTAGCCCTCTACATAAAGTTCAAGAACTCCCTGTAGCCCATAGAATTTTGGCTATGAGGTTTGCCTTTTTTATTGTCTTTCTGTTCCACAATGCAATTGAAATCACCACTAATATAGGGAATCATGGTTGATAAGAGGTTCAAGGGATGTCTATAACTCATTTCTGACATAGGGATTGTGCTCTTGAATGATAGTTATGGGAAATGGTTTCCTGATATTTGTATTACTTGTATCACAAAAATAAAGAAAATATACAAGATTGTCAGTATTACTTTCTTTATTGATGTCCCGTGCTTTCTGCATTATACTCATGGGTCCATGATAATGGAACACATGTTAGCTAGAACTTTCTTTACTTTGTAGTGCCATGTACCCAATATTCATGAGAATTCATTCGTATAATGGCCATACAGTGGTTGTGCTGTATTTGTAACAATTTATTCCCATCATTTTGCAAATAATGAGTTAAAATTAAACTGAGTTTTTCTTGGCAAGCTAGCATCTATTTTCTAGCTGTAATAGTTAGGGTTTATTGATACATTATTTTTGTAACCCATTAACTTGTGCTTATTAATATATTTATGTTTTTATGCTATTAATTTCTCTCATGATGATCTTCATTCTTTTTCTTCCTACATATGCAACATTGTCAAACACCTTTTTAGGTTGGAAATGTTGATACTAGTTCGAAGACTCTATTGCAATTGGGACTTCTATATGTGCTTTGTTGTCATGATTTTGTTTAGAAAAATACTTGATATATACACTTATGAGACTTGTTTTATATTTGTTCATTTCACGTTCCTTGTCAATGTTATTAGGTATGTTTTTAGTCAATTATTCTAAAAGGGTACAATTATTTTAGTTAGCACTTTATTCTAGGATTCTATGGTTTTGTGATTTTGCAAATAATATTTTTGCATATGTAATTTTCTAGATTGTGCTTTTCATTGTGTTGCTTGTAGTTCGGAAAAAAAAGTCATCCAGAGTGTGCACGATTCTCTCCAGATGGTCAATACTTAGTATCATGCTCTGTTGATGGTTTTGTTGAGGTAACTATATCCAATAAGCTCTCTGGTTTTATGTTATTAGATATTTCTATTGAATTTGGGTGGCTTAATTAAGATTTTGACAAATATAACTTTTTACGAGACAACAACCACCAAATGTTATCCTATTAGGTGGAGTCGGCTATCAGTTATTCTCTTTCATTGCACTCTATTAATTAATAAATTCTCATTTATCTCTAAGTGTGTAATATCATTCATTATAGTTTTTTGTCATGTCTTTTTTGATTTCTCTTCCTTCTTTTATATAGGCAATGTCTAATAACCCAACTTCCTTTACTGGAACGCCAATCGGCCTACGAGTATATATCCAAACCATCTAAGCCGACTCTCTTTGAGTTTATCATCAATTGATGCTAATCCAACTTTTTTGTAGACAAACTCATTTTTCATTCTATTCTTTTGTGTATACCAACTCATTCACTTTAGCATATTTATTTCTACAATACTTATTTTATTTATATGTTTTGACTTTATAGGATAGCATTTAGCATCATGTATCATCCCTGATCTTACTACTATTGTATAAAATTTACCTTTAAATCTAAGTGAAATTTTTCTATCACACAATACACTAAATATATTTTTGTACTTTATCCATCCTGCTTGAATCCTATTAATGACATCATTTTCTATTTTACCGTTATATTATATGATTGATCTAAGGTATCCGAAACACTCATTCTTTTTGATAATTTGATCAGCACTTGTCATGTCACCAATAGTGTTTCTTTCTTCACTAAATGTGCACTCTATATATTCAATTTTTAATCTGCTAAAATGAAATCTTTAAGGTCTGTTTAGTCTCCATACATTTTGGTTATGTTAAAGATCAAAATGGTTGATTCATTAGAAAAATAAAACAAAAATATTAAATTAAAATTTTTTACGTCTTACACAACTTTGAATATAAAAATTTTTACTTTATTCACATCCTACATTATTTTTAATATATCAATCAACTTTATTTTACATCCTACATAAATTTTAATATAACTTTATTTCCTTTCATATACATTTCTCAAGGCAAGCCTTCAATTTTTGTGGCATGAACAAATTGGCCTCTTTACCAAACAAACCCCTAGGCTCTAAAGTATTCCTCCATAACTCGAGTTGTCTTAGCCTTATCTTTAATTTTATCAATAAAGAGAATATCATCTGCGGAAAGCATATACCACCTTAGTTTGAAGAGAAAAAGAGAATTTAATTGAAGAGAATTGATTTTACAATTTTATCAATCATTGGGACAGGTTTGGGACTACATGAGCGGAAAGCTAAAAAAAGATCTTCAGTATCAAGCAGATGTAAGTATTTTAGTTTAGTTTTTGTAATATTTCTATTTACACAAGTCATAAATATATTCATGGATATGTCTACTTGAACTTGCTTGCTCTTCAAGTTTATAAATTATCAAAATGAATGGTGACACTTTATGTTATTTGTTCTTATAATGGGGGTTTTAGGTTTGAATAGATACAGTTAGGCAATGTATCTTGATTGTCGGTAAAATTGCAATCTATGCTTTTTTGTAAATATAAAATCAAGTTGTATTGTTGTGTGCATGGCTTTAAAATTTCTAAATTGTTTGGCATTGGTCGTAGAAGCATAGGGGGTTGTCTTGTTTTGTGTTTGTATTTGTCTTTGGATAATTCTATGCAGCTTGTGCTAATGTATTTTATTGTTTATATTTGGGAAAATTACTTATATAGGTCCCCTAAAAAATAATGGTCGATGTTTTTAAGCTTTATATTTCACAAAGTTCCAGATTTTTCAAATTATTTCACTTATATCTTTCCTTGCCAATTTTCTTTTGGCATGAGTCTTTGATTTGTCAAGTTTATTTTAGATTACTTTAAATTAGTACATACTTGACACTTTTGGGCTATTAAGGGAGCTTGCATGATCCATCAAACTTTTTTCTGTGTCCTAACTACCCCCTCACAGTTTTATTGTCGACTATTGGTTTTTCTGAATAATTTGTAGGATGCTTTTATGATGCATGATGATGCTGTACTTTGTGCTGACTTTAGTAGAGATTCGGAGATGCTTGCTTCTGGGTCACAAGATGGAAAGATTAAGGTAAGGTTGTTTATGTTCATCAATAATAATTTTTTATTTTGCAGTCATTATGGCTAGATTGACAATCTACTTTTAGTGACAAAAAAAATCAGCACTTAATATTTTTGTCCTATCTAATAATAGGTTTTATTTAATTTTTATCTATTTTTCCTTTGATTGTTGTCTATAATATTTGTTGTTCGTTTGTATATATTGTTTCTCAGGTTTGGCGTATAAGAACTGGTCAATGCTTACGACGTCTTGAGCGTGCTCATGCACAGGGTGTTACGAGTCTCACATTCTCCCGTGACGGATCCCAGCTTTTAAGTGCGTCATTTGATAGTACTGCCAGGTTCTATTTTAACTAATTATACTATATTTTTCCAACGTGCCATAATGTTAATTTGTATTTCTTTTTGTCCTACTTTTTGCCAAGCTTTGTATATCTTTTAAGATTATTCCTATAAACTTGTTACTGAAAATCCTTTATGGGCAGAATCCATGGCCTCAAGTCCGGTAAGATGTTAAAAGAGTTTCGAGGTCACACATCTTATGTGAATGATGCAATATTCTCAAATGACGGTAGTCGTGTAATTACTGCTTCTAGCGATTGTACTGTTAAGGTATGAACCTTTTTCAGCAAATAGCCTATTTGTCAATCGCTTGGTTTTTGTCTTATGTCTATTTGAATTCCATTTACTATTTAGGTTTGGGATGTTAAAACTACTGACTGTTTGCAGACTTTCAAGCCGCCACCCCCATTGAGGGTACTTACTTTCTGAGATACACTCATCATATTTTCATTTTACTTGCATATGGACTTCTTTGCGGTCCATTAAGCTTCTTTGGCTTTTTAAGTTAATCTTATGCACATATTTTTCAAGGGTGGTGATGCTTCTGTGAACTCTGTGCATCTGTCTCACAAGAATGCTGAGCACATAATAGTCTGCAACAAGACTTCATCGATTTATCTCATGACTCTCCAAGGCCAGGTATTTGTTATCTCATTAAGTGAAATATGTGAAGCTATCGTTTATTTTATATCAAATTTTCTTTATACTTATCTTATGCCATGTAGTTAAAAGGAATTTTCATGTCATTTCTCAGCTATACTTGCATCAGGTAACGTATTCAATAAGATTAATGCTAAAGTTCGGTGCACCTTTTGGAACACACTTGGTCCGTAAGAATTTCACATCTGGTTTGCTGCATCTTGGTATTATGTTTCACTTTTTTTCTTTAGGTGTCAATCGTTTATGAACTATGAAGACACTGTTTATAGAAATGTTTTTCAAGGCCATGAGGTGACTGCACCCCATTGGGAGATCAATAAAACTAAGCTTTCTTTCACATATGCTCTACGCTTGTTTGGTTTTGTATGTGATGTCGGTTCATGTAGATTTGATACAAAAAAATAGAAATATAGTATATGACTGGCCTACCTTAAGACTGGCTCATTGTACATACCAGTTGATGTGGTAGATATGGCACAAGACATTGGAGACTTGCGTTTTAGTTATAAAGTCTTTTGTTTACATTGCTATTATTGTTTAACATTGGTTTACATTGCTATTATTGTTTAACATTGGTTTACATTGCTATTATTGTTTAACATTGGTTTACATTGCTATTATTGTTTAACATTGGTAATATACATACAAATATACACACATGCATACATGCATATAGATACAAACACCATCTTGAGTTAATGTTTCTAATCACAAATCTCTTCTGGCTAATTTTTTGGCTTCATAGTTTTGTCTTGGTGTTTGTTTTGATGAGGTATGGCTTCAATTACTTCTTTTTTTTTTCATTTTTTAATTTGAGATTTTGCAGGTGGTTAAGAGCTTTTCATCCGGTAAAAGAGAAGGGGGAGACTTCGTTGCTGCCTGCGTTTCTCCTAAAGGAGAATGGATCTATTGTGTTGGTGAAGACATGTATGTGACATTTTTCTTTGGGCATAATGCAGCTGTCGTATTCAATTCTTGTTCTAGTTCTATATTTGCCTTTCATTTCTTCATAATGCATCCTTTCGATCTATACCTTGAATCCCAAAGAAGTAATTATCTAGTCACTTTATGCTAATCTTAGTAATTTTTCCTTTCATCAAAAAAAAATCTTAGTAATTTTTCATGTTTCAGACCTTCATTTCCTGCTTCCATTACAGCTTACCACATTTCTTAAACTTTATTATAAAATTTCATTCTCTCCAATTTCCTCTTATGTTTTCCTTTTTCATACTTGTTGACAGTTATGTCTCTTGTAACTTTGACAGGAACTTGTATTGTTTCAGCCACCAATCTGGTAAACTAGAACATTTGATGAAGGTTGGTACTCAATTTTTTCATTTTCTATTTGATTTTAGGTCTTAATGATGATATGCATACAAAATGGGCATAATCTTTTTGCCTACACGTCGGTTTTTGAGACCTTTTTTTAATCAAAGTTTTCGAGACCATCCTAAGACCTGGGTCTGGTGGTTCTGGGGAAGGATTGATGTTTTAGGCATGGTGTAGGGAAATTTTAAATTGGGCTCTCAGGGTGCTGTCATATAATGTGCAATGTGCATCCCTGGCAAATTTTCTTTTGAGCGATTTACATTCATGCCACATGAAACTTACCTATTTATACAATAGCCACCCAAATTGTAGTAGTTCTATTGTATACTCAAAATACATAACTGCATATACAATTTCAACGGTATGGTTGAGAGAGTGGCATGTTATTTTTAGAAATTAACGTTTCTTTTTTGCTCCTTTGAATGTATGCAAATAATCAAGTTTAATGTGTGAAGTATGCATGATTTGGGCATTTATGTAAATGACATCTTAATTATAAAAAATTACGTATTTCAATATCAAAAATGAAATATCACATATAAATCTTGTAAAATTATAGGTTTTCAAATTTTAAATTGTGTTTGGATAAAATCGCACTATACTTCAAATACTAAGCTCTAGATTAAATCTTATGTTCTAAATTACTTTAACACTACAAACTAAGCCTTAAATGTTAAACATTAAAAATTTTAACATTATACTCCAAATATTATTTATTTTTTAAATTAATCATATGTAAAATCCACTTAAAACTCAATCTAGTGTAATGTATGTCTCTGTTATGGGCTTGTGAATCGTACACAAAAGGATAAAATTCACAAAAATTGATCAATAATTTAATTCATATTTTTTTAAAAAAATAGTATGTGAAATATGTAATTTTATAAGATTTCAGTTTAATATATATAATATTTTATTTTTAACAGTAAAATATATAATTTTTCGTAATTAAGATATTCTTCGTGTAAATCTCTTTAAATTTTTTTAATCAGTACACCATCATATCGCTTTTATTCATAAATCATAATCTATTTAGAAGGTACTCAACTATTGTTGCACAAATGTCACGATGTATGAGAAAGAAGTGAACAAGAAAGTAATATTTGCACATGCTGAGAGTGTACATTGTAAATCACTTTATTTAGATGTTGGATATGTAAATGCGCGACTTTACTGACACTAGTATGTAAATCTCTGTTATTTTCTCCCAAGTTAATGTTTACATTGTGGCGAATGCAGAGATGGTTCATCTGTATGATCTTTTTTCTCTCTTTGTATAGGTTCACGAAAAGGATGTGATTGGTGTTTCTCATCATCCTCACATGAATCTTGTTGTTACCTACGGAGAAGATTGTAGCATGAAAATATGGAAGCCTTAATGGATAATTTTCTGTGCTTCAGGTACTCTCCATTTCATTACCTAACCAAAATTTTGCTGTTTCATTTTAGGTATATTTTGACACATTGATTTGTATTATGTCGACTTATTCTGTGTCCCCAAACGTTATGGTTAAGTTATTTTAAAAAATCAAGGGCTTGTGGTTGATTTAAAATTGAAGAGTAAACCTTTCTATACGAATGGATCATTTCTATTCAAGTCAAATGGAAGTTATCAGACTAGTTGTGGTTTATGAGAGTCAGAATCAGGCAATTAAATGACCGAATAGTCAATATCTCCTCTCTTAGTTCACATCCTAAGTAAAATTGCATATTTTAATATAAAAACAGTTTTAGTTCAGTTGCTGTTGAAATTTTAATTTTTCTCTGAAGAACAGTATTGTTCTTCAGTTCCAACATAATCGCTAAACAAATCAAATTATACGATGCTGCACATAAAATTTTGTGGAGTTTTGGATAAAATTGTTTTTGGATAAAATTGTTCGGTAATACGAACTCATCTCCTTCAAAAATCCGGTCATACGAGTTCATCTGTATAAAAAAAAAAATCCTTCGAAATTCCATCATATGGTATTTTGGGTATAGCCACGAATGAAATCATATAGAAATATGTGTTCATTTTGCTGTGGCATTTTGCGAAGTTATAAATGAAATATCGTAGGAATAGGAATTTGTCTTTGTGGAGGCGCCTGTGATAGCAATTTATGGAAGGAATTGTATATAAAGTTCGAATCAAGGTATGATACCGTTTTGGGCAAATTACATTCGTCTGTCGTTAGAGCAAAATACGACGGATGAAATAAGATTTTCGATCAGATTCTTAAAGTTATATTAAGCACTTCATATAGATATTTTAAAGGGTTTGTGTTAATCATTTGTAAATAAATAAAATTTTAATTATAAAATTGATTTAATATCCTCAATTAATTTATCTCCTCTGCCCGCAAGTCGGCCCCTCTGCGCAGCCCACCACCCTTCGCTCAGCCGAGTGAGTGAGGGAGAGAAAAAGAGGGGGAAGGGGGGAGGGAGGGAGACACAAAGAGGAAGTAAAATATTATTTTTTAATGAATATAATAACAAAAATAATAAGACCAAATTCATATGTAGTATACTTGGAAGTTAAAAAGCTTCGTAATATTATGCTCTAATTTCAAAGTCTTGAATGTAATTTATCCTATTTTTTATTAGCATTCAGTTAATATGTATACATGTATGTACATTTATAGCAATAAATAAGTAAAATCTCACTAAGTGAAGCTGAATCATTTATTTTCATTGTACTATTAAATAATAATTTTTTTTTATAATTTTTTTTTCTCTTCCTCTTTTATGTACATTCATATATATATATAATGCATATGTTTTTATATACATATAACCATAAATACATAACTATCTATATATTTACTTATATATATATATATATATGTAATTATTTAATTGTGAATATGTTAAGAAAATTGCTAGGCAACTTAATATCTATTTTTGGAATCAATCTTTGGATAATCCAATTGTTCTATTTGTTTGTGTATTTATTTTTACACATACATATGCATTTAAATATATATATATATATATATATATATATATATATTTGTACACCAAAAAATAACTACTTAATTTGAATGATGCTCAAAAAATGATGCTTTACATGAAATGCCATCACATACTATGATACTAATGAAATCTGCAGAAAGTTAATTTTTCAAAAAAAAAGTTTTTTCAAAAAAGCAATCTGCAGGAAGTTGCATCAAATTGTCAAAACCTACATTTTTATTAAAATTCTTAACATAATTACCTATAAATTTTGTACTCTTATACAAAACCAACAGAAATAATATTATACTTTAATATGATCTCTTCGTAAAGAACAATTTCATATTCATATACGACAGCTTCACAAACGCGATCCCAAAGACATTTCATACTCATATGAAATTAAGAGAAGTTGGATCTTATAGTTACACAATCTTGCATCAATATCATTATCTCTTATAGCATTAACATCCATCGATGAAAGTTAATTTTACGCAGAATAGTAAATCCATGCAACGTGCACGTAAGACCCTCTCCACTGTTCATTGACTCCATTTCCACTGTAAAAGATTACTACAATGGCTCGCTAGAATATGAATTTAACTGATGGTAGCAAACATTCCTATGTTTTTCAGGCAGAATCCCCAACTACAACACAAACATTATATACGAACAAAGAGAATTAAAAGAAAAAATTAAGTACATGAGAATTAAAAGAAATTAGCAAAGACAACATTCTGCTTAAAATATTGAAAGAGTTGATGTGCATAATCTACATCTCTAGTAAGGGTATTTTTTTATCATGCTGACTATTCGAGTTTACAGCCAACCTGTCCTCAAGTTCCTTGCGATAAACCTGAATCAAACCGGCGTTGTCAGTCATCTGAAGCTTGTCCTCAAGCATGGCTTTGCACTGATCGTCTCTGTCCTCCAAGTCCTTCACGAGTTCAATCTAAGAAACAAGCACATCCTTTCATTATATTGAAAATCATGATTTCTGCAAAACCCACCCATCTAAATCTGAAGTTTCTATGGAAGAGAATTCCAATACCCATTTAGATTTATCCACTGCATTTTGCAGTTTATCAACACTAATGAGCTTTAACTTGAAAATGTATAAAAGGGAATGCAATCTTTTAACACCTCAGAAAGGATAAAAAGTTGCTCCAAAGTTTCAGAGTTTGAAGGAAACTTGCAAATATCCCCAGCTTGGATATATTGGTAGGGTTTGTCCAACCTTACCTGTTTCTGAAACAGATCAAACTCATCAGAACTCAAAGAACCATCACTATTTGCATCAAGAAGTTGCATTAGCTCCTGTGCTTCCTTGCCTCCAGCTCCAAGCTCTTCCATCACTTCCGTGAGTTCCTCAATGCTAATGCGGCCATCACCATTTTTGTCGAGGAGACAGAATGCTCTATCCTTCTGGTTAATATCAAGCCTTTTGTGGTTGGACATAGGGAGATCTCTGAGGCGCAAAGCAGCAAGTTCAGCAGCAGCCAGCATTATAGTCTTCAGCCGTTTTGCCTATATAGCTCAACAGAAAAGTATTCCTTTTTAACCAATTTTTCTTCAGTAACCAAATATGATTAAAGATTTAAGAACAGGCAAATTGTTTCACAAGTCACATCAGAAAAACTAAAGAGATTTTGGAAAAGAAAATGGAAATCATTAACCTCTTGTGGATCAGTAAGGCCTCCTTTATATAGTGAATGTGATGCAGCTCCTGCAGCAGCCAACACATGCATCTCTTTTGTTCGAATCTGAATTTCCATCAATTGCCTCTCCACTGTCCCGAGTTCACTAACATCAATCACTTCATGCAAGCTCCTATAGCCATTTACCTTTGGCTTAGCAATATAATCTTTTGTTCTTTTAGGAACTTCCTTCCACATGCTTCTGATTACTTCAGATGCCCTGTAACATGCCCTCAAGCCGGCCTCCATAAAATCATGTCCAGGTTTGGAATTTAAAATGACTCGTAAACCCAAAAGGTCATTCACTTCTTCTGGTCTACGACCGGCTCTCAGTATCTTCTTCATTGTACTAAAGCGGCTCTTATAACGACCTTCTATTGTGAAATCCTCTACAAGCTGCTCAAGTTCACTGTCATATTTTAAAGTTTGAAACAACTGATTTTTGCAGACATCAATGAGGTACCTACTTTCTTCTTCATGGCTTCTCAACCATGCATCAAGGTAAGCATAAGAATAGGGGAATAGACATTGAAAGGCAATGTCCTCCAGTTCTGATGAAATGGTGCCAGCTCCAACAGCATGTGCAAGTGGGGCATATATCTTCACTGTCTCAAGAGACATAATCTGCTTCTGATATCTAGGTAGGTAATCTATATGCCTCATCATATCAAGTCTTAGAACAAACACTAGAATTACTGCTCGGATGTCATAGTATGTCAGGCAGAACTTCCTCAATGCACTGGCACTTTCGTCATCCAATAAATCAATTTTTGAAGGAACGTTCTTCATCCGGAGGCTCTCATGCAGTAAGTAAGCCGTACTGGTGCTGATCTGATCTTTTATTTCTTGCATAGTTAGAACACCAGTCTCCAATGCCTCTCTCAGTAGTCCAGCAGAAATAACTTCAGCATCCATCTGCAAAGCCGCCCAAGTGTCTGGTAAGAGCAAAGAATAAGGAGTACTTGTAAGGAAGAAATTCTGGAAAGAAGCTTCTTGGATGTACATATCCTGGACCAGGTCAAAGTAACTGTGTTGCACACTCAAAGTAGGAATCCAAGTTATTTTTTATTTTGAACAAGGATTAAGTTTTCTTGTTTAATCACCACCACCTGCTTATGAAACAACCTACCACATTTCTGGATGAATTAAAGAATATTTATGACTATTTAAAAATGTAGACAACGTAGCAAATTATTGCATGAATCGGAAGGAGCTCAATTAATCATCATAAATTTCCCTTTCTAGTGTCACTGCTTACAAAATTGATCAGAGAGGAGTTCGAGTTTTCCAAGCTGTTACTTGGTGGCGCTTTATAAGTTGCTTGAGGCCATTCCTAAGCTAATTGGGATTTCCAGGAGTCTAAACATCGATAATAGTTTATAAGTTACTTACTAAATTATTTGTGCCTTGACTTCGTTGACAGATTAATCTCGTAATCTAGTCCAATAGATAACCAAGGTGAACAATATGAGTAGTGGATATGGAGGATCTAGGTCTCAAAGACAGGAGACCTCGAGCTCTCAACCAGAATGAATCATTAATACTAAGTTAGAAATATTAGTCATCGACACCTTTTAGGTGTCATGACAGTTTGAGAGCGTTAGAATGTCGATGCCAATTGAAGTGATGTCATAGTTCTAACTTAGACAAACAACGTCGTGATGGACCTCAAGAGTCGACGACATCCATTCAAGGAGAATCCTTGAGGGTCAACGATAACACCTAGAGAAGGGATCTCAAAGGTCCACGACAACACGAGGAGGTTCCTCAAGGGTCAGCAAAAAAGATAAAGCAAGTTTTTCAGGTTCCAACAAATTATGCAATTGTGTGGAGACCTAGGTCTTTCTATGTAAAGGACTTAGGGCTTTTTTAGGTCCACAAAAATTGTGATTCTCATGTAAACTGTTTTCTCCTTTTTTCTCTAACTCTCCTACTGTTTTTCCTTTCCAAGAGTTTTTCACATAAAATCTCACCTCCAAACATAAATGCATATTTCTTATTTTTGAACTACAAGCCCTAGCTCACCGCCTCTCTACAGGTCCATTGCACGGTGCCCCTACTCCCGCGTCACAGCGCCCTTCGCACTCGCCACTCCGCGCCGCGCCCCACACACGCTCCACGTCCTCCCGTGCTATGCCCCGCATTGCACCACCCCGCACAGTGCCCCCCACATGCCGTCCTCCCGCACTACACCGCCATCATGCCACCACCCCGCACAGTCCCCCCCACATGCCGTCCTCCCGTATGCTTGGAATGGGTTATGGTTGCTTTCTTATGAATTTCGCCTCTACGGAGAGCCGAGATAGCATTTGATCAGCAGGGCCATGGATGTTGGTAGGACAAGCTGTAGGACTGCAGAGTTAAACTCTGACTTTTCATCCCTCAGAAAAGGCCATCAATCTACCCCCTTATGGGTCAGAATGCCAGATCTTCCACTAGAGTGCTGGGGGCACACAAATCTTGCCATGATTGCTAAGAGAGGGTGCTCTATGCCCAGGTATGTATCAACGTTAATATTATGGAGCCAATTGTTGCTGGAGCTTGGATCGAAAGAACTGAAGGTTAATTCTTCCAGAAGTTTGAATACAAAGGCATCACTTCTTTGTGCTATAAATGCGAGAAGGTGGGACACAAGGAGTCTCAATGTGTACAAGAGGGCTCGAAAGAATAGCCTTTTTTGTACTTGCTTTACTTTTTATAATATCCTAGGCTTCAGCCGAGTTTCAGAAACCATGTTACAGCAATGTAAACAAAAGTTAGGGTTGGAAATGAATCGAACCAAACCTAGAAGTGCTATGTCAAGTTCATGTTCATTTATTAACACCGAGCTCAAGCTTGTTCGAGCTTAGTTTGCTAATATAATGGCATGTTTGTGCTTGGTTCGTGTTTGGTTCGTTACGATGTCTCTGCCTCCCTCCATTTGTTTGTCTCTGACATGAAGCTAACCGCCAGAAGCTGACCACCATATAGTAAGGGTGTCACCTCGAGCTAACCTGGTTTACTAGTTGAGGGAGTTCACCTATGCAAGAGTCTTTGAGTTTTTCTTTCTTTTATTTTATTTTATGAAGTTGCTCAGTTTCAAAAGCAAAGGTGAACAACTGCGGCTCGGGACTGTAGTCAGCAGCCAGATAGGTTGATATCTTGAGTGGAAGAAAGGCAGGTCAATTTCGCTAGGTAAAAGAATAGCTTTTTTTGCGACCTGACTGATTCTAATTTTGGTTCACCTTAACATTTTCCAGAACCGTGCAGTACCACGTTAATTTTCATCCTTTTGGAGTCAGAAGAAAAATTCGTATAAAAATAATTTGTTATGCCTATCAACCGCTTTATGGCTGATCATATACAACTACTGAATGAACACATGTTTGACCTACATAAACGAAATCCAGTCATGGTAATCTCATCCACCAGCATTAGGAAAGAGAAGGTTTCACCTGACAAGAAATCCAACCCACATAATCTCAGATAAACAAAAAGTCCCAGAGGTTGGGATTGCGAAGGCAAACCTGGAGATCGGCGAGAAGGCAGGCAACAGTCAACGCCCTGGACAGAGGTGGTCGACCGTCAGAGGAGAAGGGAAGCGAGTGGAGGAGAAGGATCGACAGCTTTAGGGACCTGAATAGCAGTTGGGAAGAGGAGGATGTCGAAATCTCCCCCATTCTTCCCGTCAAATAGTTAAAAGCCCTCACCAGCTCCATCACCACCTTCCCTCCACCGAGATCTGCCGCCGTCGGTATCGCAGGAGCCGAGGACAACAGCGAGCGGACTACGCCATCGTGGGTACAGCCAGAGCATAAGGGCAAAAAGATGGTTATTGCCTTGCGTGTGTGGCTGTGTCGGATTCCAGGGAAGAAAAAGGAGCTCGAACGGCAGAGGCTCTGGCCAGAAACAGCCATCAAGCGGCGGCGGATACATCTCCGACAAATAGTATCTGGTGCCTTTCTTCAAAGGAGAGGGAGAGGGTTTGAACGCCGTGAAATATCGTCGGCGCTCGATTTGCCACGTCAGCACTAGTGGGATTTGAGAATGGTATTTCGGTAATTTAAACAAAGAATACGTGGGATGACAATAGAGTGGCTTTTAATTTGATTTATCAACACCCAAATTCGCCCAGTCCACTCATCCTAAATATATCTTCACAAAACCTGAACTCAACTCGCTCTGCCCCGGCGTGACGAGTGGAGTGGCAGCAGGCAGTGGTGCAATTCGCATAGAGTGGCAGCGACGCTGGGTTACAGTAGTATAACTGTTAAGACGGGAAACAATCAAAGAGTTTTTACGTGGAAAACCGACTGGCGGAAAAACCACGGCTCCTTTTCGAGGAGGCTTGAAATATTACTATAAATCTTTGGTTGGGTTACAGAGTATTCAAAGAGGTTTTTTGTTTTTGGATCTTCAGCCCCTATAGAGGCTGTGTACAGGAAGTATATATACCCTGGGCCTGTGATGTCTAGTCACTTTCAGCCGAACAATCTACAGCTCTAGTGACAGCTCAATTAATGCCTGCGGACGGCTAGTATGTGACTCATGTTGTACGGCGTGTCAGCGATTACGGTCCGTAGGCGGGAAAACCGCGCCTCCCTCAGAGAAGTACAACCCCCCAACGGTCAGATGTCACGTCGGGTCCTTGTTTTTCGGGATGTTAACCTTTCGGCGTCTGCTGTTCGGGATGAGGCTTCTTCTGTTCGGCTCGGATGCCTTGCTCACGTGGAGACCACGTGAGCAACCACGTGGACGGTCCAGATGAAAAGGCGCGAATCCAATTGTAACATGTCCCCCCGATAGTCATGAAGCGCATTGATGTGCGTGCCTGGTTGCCACGTGTACCGTAGTGATTTATAAATCTTTCTGAAACGTAGGTTGGGTCTTTTGTTGACCAGAGGAGAGACTGGCGTGATGA
>JAEMOT010004286.1:585-17670 GCA_019297695.1 Apostasia ramifera
AAATATATAAATTTTTTAAAAATATATAAATAAATATATTTTTTAATTAATTTACCCGATTGACCCGGCCCGACCCAATTATTTGGATCCGGACCGGACTCGGACCGGATCCAAGGCCACCTAACCGGTTCCGGAACCGGTTAGAACCGGACCGGACCGGTTCCAGGTCCAACCGGACCTGGAACCGGTGGAACCGGACCGGAACCGGTCCGGTCCGGTTACCATGCCTGACCAAAACTATAACTTTTTGCAACATTATGAACCGAAATTAAAGTCTAACTACTTTAAAATGTCATTTGGAGGCCTGGATGAAACTTATGCTATAATTGTTTAACGAGTGAGTATATAATTAAAATATTAAGGGCTTGTTTGATTGGAGGATAAATTTAAGTAAGAAAAAAAAATATTTTATTTTATAGAGTTGATTGAAAAGAAATTTATTTTAATATTGGAAGATGTGTAGGATGTGAAATAAAGTTGATTTTAAGGTTAAAATTTATGTTCGATATGAAATAAAGTTGAATTTTAATGTTGAAATTTGTGTTAGATGTAAAATAAAATTATTAAAATTTATAATAAATTTAAAATATTATTAAAAAATATTTTTGCTCATTTTTAAGCTCATGCCAAATTATAAAATTTATGTTATAATTTTTTAATGTGTGAGTATATAATTAAGATATTAAATTGATATAAATTATATTTAAAAGAGACTTGAAGAATGTAGAGATGAGGGATTTTAATTTATACCTGGAGAGATCTATCGATGTTCTTAGCCCTCTTCTTCGGTCGCTGGGGCAGCTTAGTGCCTTTCATGGCTAAGAAATCCTCCTCTTTCTCCTTCCTCGATAGCGACAGGCAGATCCTCGGCAGCTCGGTTTGTTCCGCCTTCACCTTCTCGGGATCAGCGCCGCTCTGGGTCGCTAGCTCCGAGTCGCCGACGGAGTGGGTGCAGCCGATCCGGGAAGGGGATGCCGCTGGGGCCATCTTGTTGTGACAGGTCTTCTCCGGTGGAGAAGGAAGAGATCGCCTCTCTCCTTTGTCCTCTTTGTCCCCCAAAAACAAAAGGAATCAAGCAAGCGGTCAGACTTCAGAGATGCTTATCTCTTCTTCCCACTATTTAATTTTATACGCTCCCCAAAAGCGAAGTAACTGATCCTCAATTACCCATTGACCAGATTAAAGAAAAAACAAGTATCATGAAAGAGTGCGAGACGTCTGCATAGGGAAAGCAACAATGCCGAACTCCGATTTCTGAAAGTGGAGAAGGAGAAATTACTTGAGAGAGCAGCTGAAAGACTAGGTTCTCGATTCGTGCAGTGGCCAGTGGTAGAGGTGGAGCTCACGGAGCAGCGCGGCGGCAGCTTGAACCCGTTACTCCGGTATCGGGACGGATCTGCTTCGCCGGCGTGACGGCTGTCCGACCTTGAACAGCGCGGCCGCTTGCTTTGCCCCCACTGAAGCAGGGCGTCCCCGCAGGCGGGAAACCCGCCGTTGTTCTCATGGCGGAAGAGACCTTCGGGACTTGGTGCTATCGGAGCAGGGGAGGTTCCAGCCGGCTGTGGTTTTTGGACCGGGAACGGATTTGAGGAGAGGGAGAAGTGAGGGTAGGGTGATGGCGATATGGATTTGATCTGCGAGAGCTTCGTCTCCTCCAAGATGGAGGAATAGGTCTGGTTCTGGTTATCGAACTGGTGGTTGTCTTCCTTTGATCTCACGCTGGGTTTTCTACCATTGCAGAGGGCAAGGTAGTTCGGACTCGATCTCTGGTACCTACGAGAAAAAGGGCAAAAGGTTAGCCATGCATCAAAGAGATAGATCTACGAAAAAAGCAGCATAAATCACAGAAAGGGCAGGATCTGAAGATCAAATCGCGGTAAAGATTGAGAAGACAAATTATTGAAGATCCAAATACAACCATCTTCGGATGGTTAAATGGGAAGAAGCTGATAGAAGACACCAATTAAACGGTACTTCTTGAGTGAAAACAGAGAATGTGATTCTTCTCATTCTTAGCGAGAGCGAAAGCAGAATACCAGAGAAGCCTCAAGTACTATACGGGATTCGGATGATACCAAAGAACTATAAGAAGCTAGGGCATCAGAGAAGGGGAAGAGCAGAAGATATTGCACAGAACTGAAGATCTACAACTCCAAGTCGAACGAAAACATATTTCATTCATCAAATCCTCCAAAATCGCGACTAAATTTGGGATCAATGAATCTGCAGATACCAGAAGCAAACAAATCCGCCGAATCCGGGATCATTACAATTGCGGATATCAGAAGCAAAAAGATACGGCAGCATACTGCTGGTGAAGAAATATACAAACAGATCAAACGAATTCCAGGATGATCGGTAATGGGATCCACTTATCCACAAAGAAAATCTTAAAATAATGCGATAGATCGATCCTCATAGCTGCAAATCGAGAGATAATCATAGTACATCAAAGACTAAATCAGCTCAACTCCATGTTTAAAATCGCCTCCTCTCATCACATCATCTGAAAAAAGAGAAACGACAGAAACCGTGATCAACATGAAGAAACTATGCGCCTACACTCCGTCGCATCATGGATATATGAGATCTACTTTATAACGAAGAATTAAATACCTCCATCGGCAGGCAGCAAAAAAGTGATAGAACGGGGGGGGACAAAGGGAGCAGACCTCATGACATCGAATGCTGAGAGGTTCTTCGCGGTAGCAGTCATTCTAACAATCTAAGGAATCGCATATTTTCACAAAGTTCTCCGGCCATATGATGGTGGCTCCGCCTCTCGCTGTTCTCTATTGTAGAGGAACGGCGAGAAGAAAACGGCAGAGAAAGAGAAGATTCTTTTTCTCCTTGCAAGAAGCAGAACCCAGAGCCAGGAAGCACGGAAATGGAGGAATCCGTTAGTTGTTGAAGAAATAGAAGGCGAGGAGGAAGGAGGAAGGAGGAAGGAGGAAGGAGAGACAGCAAGAGGCATTGGCCATTCAGGAAACAAAAGGGTCCCGTTTGTCTACAAATTTAAAATTAATTTAGTTTAATTTTAATTAGATATATCACATCACACATAAAATTTAATATTAAAAATTAAATTTATTTCACATTTTACACATATTACAAAAATAATAACTAACTTATATCACATCCCTCACATATCCCAATATAATAACTAACTTTATATCACATCCCTCACATATCCCAATATAATAACTAACTTTATATCACATCCCTCGCACATTCCAACATAATAACTAACTTTACTTCACATTATTCACAACTTTCAATAAAAAATATCTCTATCCAAGTTTAATTTTAACTTGTTAAATTTAACCTTACAAACAAACAGACCCAAGAGGGTTGAAATCGAAGAATTGTTGATCACGAAATTCCTTTTGTACCCCTGATCATTTCTTTGAATACCTTAATTTATTTTCACTTAATTTATTTCATATTTTCTAAATATCAAATATCTAGATATTATTATTTCATTAATAACTCAATACATTACCTACTCATATCATCAAATCGAATTATTATTATTTTTAAATAATATAACATAATATTAAAATAATATTAAACTAAATATTCTTTAATATTAGATATTATATAGTATGGGATTCTTTTATATAAGAGAGATAAAAAAAGTTTGATTAAAAAGATTAAAAAATAGCTTGGCAAAATTTCAAAAGGCTTATTAAAAAATAATTTTTGCAACAACATTCGGGTAAGTTAGTTCTCTGTTAACATCTACGTGAAAAAACTTATACTACTCTTTATGCTAAGTTAATTGTCTAACTTATGATAATCATAAGAACATCTTCTAATATTACTTTTTAGGTAAATTACATTTAGGTTTTTGAGTTTAAAACTTAATAACGCATAGGTCCACGTTATAACATCGAGATCCCTGAGTTTTAATAAATTATCAATTGAGTCTTTTTTTATTTTTTATTATTAAAATTTTTAATAAATTAATAAACTTTTAAGTTTGAGCCTGTTCTGCTCAACTAGTATTTCATTTTGAGTTGATGACAAAGTTCTTTGGGTGAGCAATCAATAAAACAGTCCAACACGTCGTGCTCGTCGGGCTTGTATATTAGGTAAATACATTTTCTAATAGCAAAAAAGTCTGATTAAAATTATCGATTTATACAGAATGAAAATTGAAACTATTCTATTTAATATTGCTGTGTTGTTTTAAAAGGTATTGTATTATATAACTGTATTAAAAAGTGATATTTAATAAAATTATTTTACTTATATGAAAAATTACTGTTAAAAATTGAACTGTTTGAAAAAAACTGCTTTGCAATTTAAAGAATTCATAATTTTGACCAAATTAGACATTAAAATAATATAATTATTATTTTATATATTTTATTAATAAATAATAAAATAATAAAATATAATTTAATATTTTATTATTTATATTACAAATATTATTATATATATGATTAAATAAAACAATTATATTTAATTTTATAGATTTTAAAATACCTATTTAATATATTAGCTTTATATACTAATTTAAATTATATAAGTTATAAATTAATACTATATGATTAAGATATAAATAAATTATAATTTATAATATATTATTAATTATATTATAACATAATTATAATAATTTAAAATTAATATTATAAAATATATTATCATAATATATAATTATTTAATTTTATTTATATACTATAATGAAAGATAATTATATATTTTAAAATAACTATGTTTTTAATATTATATATTTATTATCTGATAAATGGTTAAACATAATTATTAAAGTTTAATTATTTTGATGATATTTTCATCTTTAATTAATTATAGCAAAAATATTTTTCAAAAAAAAATAATAATAATTATAGCGAAAGAATTTTCAGAAATCGTCCAAATTTGAATAATGGGCCAGAAATAAATAAAAAAAACTAATACTCAAATTAAAATTCTGTAAGTCAAATTATTGATAGCTCCTTGTAATTTATCCAATTAAATTCCTAAATTTTAAAATAGAGATCTAAGAGAAAAGTGAAATAGAAATTCAATAGGTCCTTTATGAGTTATGGCTCCAAAATATGGACCTATGAGAAAAATTTCAAAAACCCTAGACTAAAGTATAATTATGAATAAATTGTAGGCTTTAAAATTACCAAATTCAAATCGGCATTTATTTGAAATTTTGCGACAATCGCGAAAACATTTTCTAATTTGGAGGAGATTGAGGGGAGCATACTATATAAAAGACCTACCGTCTCGCATTTGAAAATAGGAAGCTATATTACTAGTATTTTATTTTCTAACGAATCTGATTTCAAGCAGGCTCGATTTGATCCTAAGTCGCCTCGAGATTATATCGATTAAAAAATCTTGAAATATTAACATGGCTTGTTAGTCGGTACGTTTCAGTCGAATTGAGATACACATTTTTAGTATCAATTGAATTTAGACATTTGATTCAACTTCGATCGATCTTCTTCGAGCCAAACGTATAGTTTTTCTAGGTGCGGATGACTCGCATAAAAAGCCAGTTGAAGCTCAATCAAAGAAAAAAAAAACTGAAACTCGGCCCAGTAAAAGCCCAGAAGAATTGTTTATTTGTTAAAGCCCAGAAATTTAATTGTGCCAAATGTTTTTCTTTTGAAAGAAACAAGATGCTTCTATTGGGGATTTAAATTAAAATTTTAAGTTATATTATATATAAATTTTAATATTAAATTAATAATATTTCAATTTTTTTTTATAAATGTTAGTATTAAAAGTAATTTTATATTATATCCTACATAAATAATTAAATTTATTTTAAATTTTTTACAAATCTTAGAATGAAAGCTATCACATCCAAAGCCATTTTTTTCACCATTAAGTTAGTCAAATTACGTATAATTTAATGGAGAATTACATACAGAATCCTAAATTCATCACAAATTACGTATTTCACTATCTTTAATTAAATATTACACATATCACATTTTGCTTATGAGTTTTACATTTTTATTGTAACAATAGAAATGTAAAAAGAGTTTGATATATGTAATAATTACTAAAAGATGGTAAAATGCGTAATTTGTGATGAATTCAGTATTCTGTATGTAAATCACTCTGGAACACAATTACAAGAGGCATCCAAATAAAATTATAATTGTACTTTAAGTTTTTTAACATATTTTTTATAAAAGACTAACTTAATTACAAAAAATTATATATTTTACCATTATATCCTTACCTTTTTCTCTTCATCTATATTCCGAACATGCACGTAACACTGCCTTATCTTCCTATTTCTTGTTCATGTGCATCTCTGTATCTACTAGTGCAGTTGGTTGGGTGTTATCAAACTTATCTTCTCTATTTGTCTAGATTATTGAAGGTGATGGTTAACTATTTTTATCAAAAATGTCACATTCTCTTAATCGGCCGCAAATAAAGATGAAACCCTAGAATCAATCTTTCTCACACAAAATCATAATGAAAGAGTAAAGTCAGAACATTTTCGATGAAGTCATATTAACGAGAGTGTTTATGTCTTTTGACTTCTATTTAACGTTCACAATGACGGAAGAGCCTAGACGAGCAAAATTCACAAATAAAGAGACCCAAAGAACATGTTGAAGATTTTGTGAATCTGCGTGAATCTAGTGGTCTACCTCAGGGGAATAGATGCAATTTAAGTTGAGTTTGAATTGAGTGGAATTTTTTTTTTGATTTATGCATTAATTTTTTAGTTAAACCAAGTCTAACTATAAAACATATTTTTGTTAATTTTAATGTAAATTTAATTATGCATATAGCATATTTATATAATAAAATTGATTAAACATACTTTCAAAAAATTTAATTATGTATATTTTGTGTATATATATTGAGTTAATTATGAGTATGCATGTTTATATAATAAAATTGATTAAACATACTTTCAAAAATTTTAATTATGTATATTTTATGTGTATATATATTGAGTTGATTATGAGTTGAATCAACTTCATTTCGGACAAGTTGGCTTCGAGCCAAAAAAAATTTGAGGCGATTTCAAATTAAATAAAATGCGAGTAAATTTGAATGAACTTTAAGTTGACTCGAGACCCGCCACATGGATTGTATCCCCTCAAGCTGCACAGTCACATCATGACTCAATTCGATATAAATTTAATTTGAATATTTAATTAAATAGAATATTTTTTTGATCTGAAGTATTAATCAAAAATATGACCTGCTACATGTATATATTCATCAGGTCAGATCCAGGTCGACACTGATTCGATCCGATAAAAAACCGATATAATTTTCTTTAAATAATATTATATATTTTATTAATTATTGTAATAATATATTTTTTTTATTAAAGCAAATAATATAACAATAAAATATGAAGTCTAAATTTAAATTTTTATTTATATTCAGTGGTATAAAATTTTATTAGATACCTATATGTTATTAATTTATATTACAATTAAATTCTTTTTGATTGATTTTATTAAAATTTTGATTTTATAGTTTTTTGTTTATAATATTATTTTAAAAATTACAATTTTTTTATAATATTTTTACCTATATTATAACTTTTATTTTAATATATATATAATTTTTGCTATGATTTAAAATAGTATATTAATATTTTAAACTAAATATATTAAAATAAGTTTTTTAATAGAAATAAATGATGTGAAATACATATTATTTGTCTTTTTATTTTTCATATTTTTAATTTATATTTAAGACTAATTATTTAATGATTTGCTAGGTGAAAACTCTCACTTTTTATAAGAAAATTAATAACTTAAATGAGTAAAATATAATTAATATTAGTTTCGAGTTGATCTAAAATCTAATCAGAAAATCCGATCCGCCATGGGTTATGGATTAAATCTGAGTTAATCCCGATCCAATTTGATTTTTTATCGAATCTTAATGTCTTTCAAGTTATATTTGAGTCAAGAATAACTCGATTCAAATCTGATCCGTAAGTAGGCCTATCATCCTACGTCCGAAAGAGCTATACATTGAGTATTTATAGACCTAAACTTTAGTTAGTAGAAATTCTTCTTTATACCTATGCAGTTCTTTTGGACATAGGACAACTCCAAGCTCCACACTAATTGAATTTAGGCTTCATTTAGTTTGAGTTTTTTCTAAATAAAAAAAAAAACTTATTTTATTTTTTAAATTTTAAAAAAAATTATTTTAATATTAAAATTTTTATAAGATATGAAATAAAATCAATTCTAATATTTTTATTTGTGCAGCATATGTAATAAAGTTGATTTTTATGATTAAAAATTATATTTGGCTAAAAAAAAGCTCGATAATCCTTTGATTATAATGGACTTCAAATTTCTCAAACATAAAATTTTTGCTCTCCACTCTTCCCTGCAATTCACATTTTCGACTTCGGTCTAAGATACCATAGCTTCTAAGTGTAGCTAGAAGGTTATCAAACACGATAGGTCGAAGCCCTTCAATTGCACAACTATTTTGCGCATCAACTTTTATGATCCCTCTACGGAGATGAGAAAGTACTGGATGCAGCGAGTGAACTATATCTCATTCTCGCTCGCTAGTGCGTCACACCATGTGGCACTGCTGAATACCATAACAGATACTGGTTCACGGCAAAACGAACAGAGTGGAATTAGCTGTCCGGTCATCCGATTTGTTGTCAAGCAGTGAGGTAGCGATCGTTGTAGGATCTAGTTGCCAAACTTTTTCATTTTTTTCACCTATCTCTGTGCTTTTCTATTCATCGTATTTTTTAATTTTAAATTTTAAATTTTTTAAAATAAAAATAAACAATTTTGAAAATTTTAAAATAAAACTTCTCCATCCTCTTAAAAATTTAAATTCAAAAAATTAATAAATTTCAAATAAATAAAATATAAAATATAATTTATATTTCTCACAGAATTCCCTAACATTTTCTCAAAAAAAAGTAATCCAGAAATATCAAAATTTTTAAAATAAAAAATTTAATATTTTACCTCTAGTACTCATCCATTTCTCAATCTCTATAATTTCTACGGTAATATTTTAAATTTTTCAAAAGGTCTTTATAATTCAATTTTTTTAATTTTAAAAGATTTAAAAATATTTAAAATTTAGAACTTAAAATTTCAAAATTTAAATCACCAAAACTAATTTAAAATTTAAAATCTCAAAATTTGATGATTAATTTTGTTTCGATATCATTATAAAATATAAAAATAAATATTTTTTTAAAAAAAATTAAATTTTTTCGCTTGTATTTTGATTTGATTTGATTTGAAATGCTTCTTATTAAACTTTTAAAATCTAAAATTAGCGTTTAGTTTAAGATATTAATTAATATGTTAGAAATTTGTTTATCTTATAATGATAGGCGAGTGGACCGAACGCCGCGTGGCGCGCAGAACGTACGCACGTCAAACGGCGTGAGACGCCGTTTCTTCCGGCCAGCCATTCTTTTAATCAAATTATATATATTTTAAATTATATTGAAAAATGAAATTTTCTATAAAAATATAATATTCATAATTTAAATTAGCTAACATATTTATGTATTTGAATATATACAAAATATATTTAAATACAATTTATAATATAAAATATATTTAAAACCATAAAAGTTATTTATAATATATATTTAAATAACTTTTATGGTTCCTATATGATTTGCTTTTATGCATTTGAATAAACATAAAATATACTTAAATACGATTTAATTTGCTAACATATTTATGTATTTGATTATATATAAAATTTATTTAAATACAATTTAGATAAGTAAAATATTTAAATTCTTATTTAGAATTTATGCATTTGTATCATTTTTAATTTTTTTTTATATTTTTTAAAATTTTATACAATTTAAATTTTTAAATTTGATATTTTTGAAATTTAATTTTACATGTTAGAATTTTAAAAAAAATGAAAATTTAATTCCAAATATTAGAATTTTAAAATAATATATTTCTTTGATAAATTGCATTCAGGACTCTATGGCTTAGCGTGTATTGTTAACAAGTCCTTGAAATATTTTTTTAAGTTTATTTTGCTAATAATATAATCAATCTGAGGGACTTATTTTGCTTTTGATTATGCTATTTCTCGAATCTCAATTATAAAAATTTTAAAATTGTAATCAATTTGAATTCTCTCTAATAGGATTGAGTGCAATTTTAATTTTTAAAATTCACTTGAAAATCTGAAATGCCAGAAATAATGCTAATAAAAAATGTTTTAAAAAATGATGACAACTTTAAAGAGAAATGGTATATATTATCTTTTTCTTTGAAAACTATTTAAAATTTTTTCTTAGTGTTGCACAACTCATAGTCAACGCAAAGTGGTTGTTTGGTCAAATATATCAAAATTACAACTATTAGTTTTTAATATATATTAGCTATTTTCAAATAACAATTGAGGAAGAAGCCGTAAAAAAGATACGCGCGGTTTGATTCAAAAGATTTGATTCGTAGTAGTCCTACACGAAAGAATGAAAAGAGAATAATTCAAGAAAATAAAAGCGATACGTGATTTATGTAATTTGAAGAGTTTCTCGTATTTTCACTTGTAAGCAAAGACAAATAATAATTCTCTTATTAAAGGGGAGATCTGTTAACGATTGTTAGAATGAGAAACTAACTACAAGACATTCAAAAGTATTGTGTTGATACGTCTAAAAATTTAGTCTCATATTGTAAAGTCATTATTTCTTAAAGCTCTTTATATATGAACTTGGTGAGTCGATTCGATAAGTATGTACGAGCTTGTAAGGAGATGAACTCGCACGTATATGACAAAATAACCTCCTTGCGTGCGAGTTGTTTGCGAGGCTTAACACAACGTATTGTTATTTTTAACTAACTCTTTAAATCTCTTATTTGGAGTAATGTCTATTGGTCCTTTTGAATGGTTGTAATAGTTAAGTCTTTAAAAAGCATAGCATTCAATGCGATTATTTTTTGTTATCAGTGTTTCCATAATTTCTTACTATTTTTTCGATGTTTTTCTTCCTGAGTAGCTAAAAGAGTATTGAATTTTGGTGATTACTATAATTGAGTTTTTCATTTCGAGCAATCAAATTTTGTTAGTGCCATATCAACGATAGAGATGTGATGAGAAAGTTATATATATATATATATATATATATAAAGAGACCAACGCGTATTTATTATTATGCAATTGTACGAATGCCTCCATATGTAATATTATTATTTGTATTTACAAATGATATATTTCTGGTGTTATCCATATGTAACTCCTTGCTTGCATTTCAGACTGTATGTATAACTAACATTATCAATGAGTTGAATTAAGACTGAATTGATCGATGCATATTTATCCTACTCATATAAAATTGGACCAAATAAAAAACTAGATCAAAGCAGAGTCGATTAAGATTCGATTCATAGTCTTCAATAGATCGAATTTTCAGATAGAACTTTAGCCTAATTTGAGGCTTGTTTAAATTTAGATTAATTGAACATCGATTAATTTTAAAAATGTACAAGAATTATTGATTAGTCTTTATTGGTATATAATATAATTAAAATGAAGCAATATAAATATTAAAAAACTTTATTGTGTTAGACAATGATATAATTAGCATTAATTATTTGTCTCAAAATTAGAAGAACTGTATAATAAATATTAAATATTTGGAAAAAGTTGCATAGGGAGGTAGATATCTTTAAAAAAAAATTAAAGGATTATCAACAGTATTAAAACTCTCGCTTCAATTTTTACAAATTAAAATTTCATATTAAAGATTTTGTTACAAGGTAAATTGCATCAGGGTCTTAAATTTGGGAGGGCATTGTAAATTGATCTTAACTTTTAAAAAACTTTAATTTGTATCTCTAAAATTATAAAAATAATATCATTATCTCTCAATTAACATATACTTATTTGTTTTTTATCATAATGCCAAAAGCTTTTGCTCAACCATTAATTTTGTAGAATATAATTTTAAAATATTAATATTAATATTTTTTATTTTAAAACTTAAAAAAGAAAACAAGAAATTAAAAAAATAAATTTAAGGATTTTAAGAAGACAATGTTTGGAAAAATTTACAAAAACTATAGCAATTTTATAATAAAAATAATTAAAATCAAAATTTTTTAAAAATTAGTACTGATTTGCAATGCACTCCTGACCGCAGGCCCA
Organism: Apostasia ramifera; assembly: GCA_019297695.1. Classification (NCBI taxonomy): domain Eukaryota; kingdom Viridiplantae; phylum Streptophyta; class Magnoliopsida; order Asparagales; family Orchidaceae; genus Apostasia; species Apostasia ramifera. The sequence continues at coordinate 12,715 of JAEMOT010004286.1, forward strand.
GAAGTAATGTACCCTTATTATATAAGCTTAATAGAGATCGTGGTTTGATCACCAGAACGGTGCGTTGGATCTTTCAAAAAAAAAAAAAATCAATTTACTCGATAAATTTGCGTGGGATCGGTCGGTTCAAGATCCGACGCGTTTACAAGCCTACACAGAGCAAAGGAGAACTAAATATAACAGATGAATTAATTAAGAACATTCCACAAGACCATACATCACTGAAAGAGCACAGATCTAGTGCTCCAATCCGAATTACATGCAAGCTGAGAGGGTAAAGAGATGCGCGCAGATTATGGTTTAGAACAAGACGGATTTGAGGAATCATTTGGAGTTAGAGGGATGTAAGAGCCAGGTTCTCAAGGTGAATTCACCAGATCCATCGCTGCTGCTGAATTTTACATCCAAAGTGACTTCGAGGGCACCCAGATCAGAAAGGATGACGAATTGGAAGGATATCGGATCGCCCTCGCCGGTGAGCTCCGTTCGCGCCTTCTGCAACGACTTGAAATTTAACTGAAGCAACGGCAGCTCCCTCTTCCCCATCATCTTCTGACGCTTCTGCCATCGCTCCTGACGATCAGCGTTCACTCTGTCCAAGCCGAACTGTGCCAACGCCATGATCACCGGGTTCTCTCTAGGGTCCTTTATTTCCTCCACGCTCATCTTCTCGCTGACTAGAGCGTCTCCGGAGGACGGCAAGGCGTTCGCGAAGAGGAAGAGGAGGAGGAGGAGGAGGAGGAGGAGGAGGAGGAGGAGGCAGGAGGAGGGAAGGAAGGACGCCATCGGTGACCCCAAGAAGCTCTGTTTTTTTTTTTTTCTCTTTTTTTTAAACTTCAGAAAGCTCTGTATGGGTGAGCGGAGAGGGCCGATGGGTCTCCGTTTTATAGACCCTGCTGTTTAGCCAATCTATATATAACATTAAATATAAAATTTAATATTAAAAATTAATTATATTTTATTCTATATACATAATTTAAAAAATAATTAATTTTATTTTACAATCTCAAATATTTCAAAATAATAACAAATTATATCATATTCTTTATATATCTTAATATAATAATTAATTTTATTTTAGAAAAACAGATTTTTATATCAATTCAATTTTAATTTTATTAAAATTAACTTTTGTAAATAACTTAGTGCTATGACTGGACAAAACAAATAATTAGAAGCACGAAATTATATTAAAACCTACGGATATATCAGCGTTCGTAAAAGATTTATTGGTAAGAAAGAAAAATTTATTAAAATTAATATATAGAATATTTCTCTTAATTTGTATTTTTTAATACCAGGATGTTGTATGAAATTTGTTAACTCTGGTGTTCATAAGTGAGATATAAATTTCGGTTTTTTACGTAATTAGAAAATTTTATTGTGATGCACATGTAAAAAAATCCTTTTTTTTTTATAATTAAATATATTGATATTGGTCAGATAAACTTTAGGACGGGAAATTTATAAAAGTTTAATAAGTAAACATAATAATTTTATGTGTCATGTATATAAAATTTTCTAATTTTTTTAAGAAATATATTAGAAAACCATCCCACCCTTTTTTAAATATTTAAAATATGGCCATTTCTACAGTTATGAGATGTTTAACAATGATCAAATTATATTTCAAAAATATTATGATTTTATTTAGGAGTTAATTAAATGATTGGGTCCATCTTTGTTTAAATTGTTCTATTTAGGTTCCTATTTTGATCTTTATAATTTAATTATATGGACCTAAAAGGACACGGAGATCCCTAAAACATAATTGCAGGGACCTAAATAAACAATTTAGAAAAATATAGACCTAATCATAATTAAGGTTAAACTACAAAGACTTGTTAGTAATTCACCCTTTTACTTAATAATAGGAGTGCTTTAAATATATATTTTTGATTTTAAAATACTAATACCTTTAAAATAATCTGAATCAGCACGGTTTGACATATGACAAACGAGTTGAGAAATAGGTAAGAAGGAATCTCATACTGTGTAAAGGGCGTATAGCTAGACGGTGATTCTGTGATCGTCATAGCAAATATTCTTCCGATTGTAAGAGATGAATTCAAGCTAAAATTTTTTTTTGAAATATTTTTGTTTTATTGAACATATTTTTGTTTTTGATAGTAATTTATTTAAAATTTAAACTGAATAAAAAAATAAAAAATAATAATAGACCAACTCTTCATCTCCTGTCTGAACATGGCTGGCACTTGAAATCGTCCATAATTTTCAAAGCAGATAGATTTTACGAATTGACTTTGAACAAAACGATTAACTTCCTTAGAGGCTTGAAGCCCTCAATTGAATGCATTATACAACACGTATAACATCTCCAAAACAATCTTTTTTTAGTCATAGCGTTGTAGCAGTCAAGGTTTAAAAACTCGGTTTTGGATTTAGTTTCAGTTGCGAGATAAAAGTATCGGCTTCAATAGTTTTGACAGTTTCGATAGTTTCATTATCGATAGTTTCGATTATTTTTATAAATTTTTTAAATATTATAAATTCAAAATTAAACTTAATAGTAATAATTATTGAGTATTATTTTTTAGAGAAAGATGAGTTTCGATAGTTTCGACTAAAACTATCAAGTTTCGATATTTTCGACTAAAACTGTCGAAACTATCGAGTTTTAGCTGAAATCAAAACTTAGTAGTCTTTTGAGATTGATTTCACTATTGAAATTCGATGACTGGGTTTCAAAACCTCGATAGCAATGACTATTTTGGCACTACTACCAGCGGGATCATACCGAAAAAAAATTCTCACTGTAGAACTCATGCATGCCATTTCTCTCTCTCTCTTTTTCTTTTTTTTTTCTTTTTTCTTTTTTGATAAGGACCATTTCTCCTTAAAAGCCGGCAATATTTAATTTTTGGGATAATTATCTACATGCCACACTATTTTACTTTATTTATGCGTTACCCATTCATTCTTAGTTAATTACGCTATGCACACTCAAAACATTATAAAATCTTACATACACACACTTTCACTTGTTTTTATTATAATAAGCATTATAATTTTCCAATGACCTAACTAGAGTTAGGTTACAAAAAATCTGAACCGTTCATCATATTATTTTAAGGATATTTAAATATATTTTGAGTGAAAATCTTAAAACTTTGATGTTTAGGTAGTGGCAAAGGAAGGAGACTTTCGTGACGTGAATTGATTTTAGGGCAGATAAGCGCTTTAGTGTGACATCGAGGAAGAAACAATATGTACTATTAAGGGTAAAAATATAATTTTAATGATTTATTAACGAAATATTTTTTTCAACTAGATTTTGATTGAGTTTTAATTTAAGTGTGTGTATGTAAGATTTTATAATATTTTGAGTGTATATAATGTAATTAACTAAGAATGAATGAGTAATGCATAAATAAAATAAAATGGTGTGACACGTAAGTAATTATCCCTTAAGTTTTATAACACAAGATATATTAAGCTGGCATTATATAATATAAAATTTACACTATTTCCCTCTGGGAACATTTTTTAAAGCATTATATATGACATTTTAATTAAAACTTGGCCTAAACTATAGAAACTTAATAGTTTTGAATAGATTTCTATAGTTAAAAGTAATCGAGTTTTGATTTCAACTGAAATTTGATAGTTTTAATTGAATTTTGACCGAAATTATTGAAACTCATTTCTCTCCAAAAAAAGTAATATTTAATAAACAGCATTAATAAATTTAATTTTAAATTATAAATTTAAATAATTTATAGAACAATTGAACTATCAAAACTATTGAAAATGGTACTTTTATCTTATAACAAAAACCGAATTTTAAGGATTATGAATGCCGCTTTAAATATAGGATATATATATATATATATATGTTGACGTAGGATGTGGGGATCTCAAAAAATACCAAAGAGAAAGAGAGTTCCGGGAGACGGCGGCACGCAAAGAGGTGTGCCTGCTAATGAAAGCTCAATGAGGGAACCAGCTCAAAACATCCAGAGAAACACACAGAGATTTAAGGTGGTTCAGGGAGGAAATCTCCTACGTCTACCGGTCGATCAGCAAAGATATTTCACTAATGAAAGAAGGTAGCCATGAAGGATAAAACAAAGAGCTTACAAGGGAAAGAGAGAGAGAGAGAAGGAGAAAGAGAGATCTTTTCTTGTTCTCAAGCTCCTATTTTACAAGAGGTGATAGAGGAGGGATTCTGCTCTTGCTGGGGCGAGTTCTCCTCCTTTTTTCCTCTTCTTCCTCCTTTATCTTTCTTGAAGCCTGCTCCTTGATATTTGTAGGCAGCAGGTGATGCAGCTTTATCCTGATTTTTCGGAGAAAAGCTGATGGACAGGCTCTGTGTTACGACGGGAAACAATCAAAGATTTTTTACGTGGAAAACCGACTGGCAGAAAAATCACGGCTCCTTTTCGAGGAGGCTTGAAAGATCACTAGAAATGCGTTCTTTTGGTTACAGTGTATTCGAAGGATATTTTTTGAATCCCAGCCCCCTTGAAGGCTGTGTACAGGAAGTATATATACTCTGGGCCTGTTATGTCTAGTCACTTCTAGCCGAGTAATCTATGGCCTTAGCGACGGCCCAGTTAATGCCTGCGGATGGCTAGTACGTGACTCATGTACGGTGTGTCAGCGGTCATGGCCTGTCGGCGGAAAAACCGCGTTTTCCTCAGAGAAGTACAATCCCCAACGGTCAGATGTCGCGTCGGGGCCTTGCTCTTCGGGATCTTCTTCGGCGTCTGCTTTTCGGGATGGTACTCCTCCTGTTCGGCTTGGGTGTTTTGCTCGCGTGGAGACCACGTGAGCAACCACGTGGACGGTTCAGATGAAGATGGCGCGAATCCAATTACAACATGTCCCCCCGATAGTCGTGAAGCGCATTGATGTGCGTGCCCAGTTGCCACGTGTACCGCAGTGATCTATAAATATTCTGCGAAGCATCGATGGGACCTTCTTTTTGACCGG
>JAEMOT010004286.1:24523-35013 GCA_019297695.1 Apostasia ramifera
AAAAAATACCAAAGAGAAAGAGAGTTCCGGGAGACGGCGGCACGCAAAGAGGTGAGCCTGCTAATGAAAGCTCAATGAGGGAACCAGCTCAAAGCATCCAGAGAAACACACAAAGATTTAAGGTGGTTCAGGGAGGAAATCTCCTACGTCTACCGGTCGATCAACAAAGATATTTCACTAATGAAAGAAGGTAGCCATGAAGGATAAAACAAAGAGGTTACAAGGGAAAGAGAGAGAGAGAGAAGGAGAAAGAGAGAGCTTTTCTTGTTCTCAAGCTCCTGTTTTACAAGAGGTGATAGAGGAGGAATTCTGCTCTTGCTGGGGCGAGTTCTCCTCCTTTTTTCCTCTTCTTCCTCCTTTATCTTTCTTGAAGCCTGCTCCTTGATATTTGTAGGCAGCAGGTGATGCAGCTTTATTCTGGTTTTTCGGAGAAAAGGTGATGGACAGGCTCTGTGTTACGACGGGAAACAATCAAAGATTTTTTACGTGGAAAACCGACTGGCGGAAAAACCACGGCTCCTTTTCGAGGAGGCTTGAAAGATCACTAGAAATGCGTTCTTTTGGTTACAGTGTATTCGAAGGATATTTTTTGAATCCCAGCCCCCTTGAAGGCTGTGTACAGAAAGTATATATACTCTGGGCCTGTTATGTCTAGTCACTTCTAGCCGAGTAATCTATGGCCTTAGCGACGGCCCAGTTAATGCCTGCGGATGGCTAGTACGTGACTCATGTACGGTGTGTCAGCGGTCATGGCCTGTCGGCGGAAAAATCGCGTTTTCCTTAGAGAAGTACAATCTCCCAACGGTCAGATGTCGCGTCGGGGCCTTGCTCTTCGGGATCTTCTTCGGCGTCTGCTTTTCGGGCTGGTACTCCTCCTGTTCGGCTTGGGTGTTTTGCTCGCGTGGAGACCACGTGAGCAACCACGTGGACTGTTCAGATGAAGATGGCGCGAATCCAATTACAACACTCTGGAACCGCGCCGCTTGCCTGCCACCGGAGAGGCCTGCAGCTGAGAAGGAAGGACGATATCTTTTAATATTGGTACTTCTTCTGGGAATCCGTGATGGCTGAAGCATGCGGATCCTTGATTTGCGTGACTGGAGGAAGCATGTTGCTTTGGGAACAGTGCAGCCAGAGCACGCTGATAATGATAGGTATGGCTAAGAAACATCATGCCTGATGTAGTTGGGAGAGCTGTTTGAACAAGGGTTATGTAGGAGGTTAGAGGTTAGAGGTTAGAGGATAGAGGTCCAAACCTCACCCACGAGGTTAGAGTTTAGAGGTTAGAGGTTAGAGGATAGAGGTCCAAACCTCACCCACGAGGTTAGAGGTTAGAGGTCCAAACCTCACCCACGATGTTAGAGGTTAGAGGCCCAAACCTCACCCACAAGGTTAGAGGTTAGAGGTCCAAACCTCACCCACGAGGTAAGAGCAGTTAACAGCTTCAAAGGTTAATGCGTGATTCAAGATGGAGCGCCACGTGTATGGCTGTGATGCAGCGCTGGAGCCACATGTCAACAATATATATATATATATATATATATATATGTATGTATATATATATGCACGCATATATGTATATACAGGGCATTTATGTTAATAAAATTGGCAGTAATATCAAATAATTTCATAATTTTAAAATATTTTTAATAAAGCTCTGATTTAAAATTAATATCTCAATTAATTTTTTTTATAAATTATATTATTTTTTATCATTCATTAAATTTTATTTTAAATTTAATTTTTAAATATAAAATTACAAAAATACCTACTCTTCTCCCACCATTAACTACCATTAACTACTGAACCTCGATACAGCGGCGGAGCTATGATCTCAAATCAGGGTCAAACAAATTATTTATAACAATAATGTGAAAATTATAAATATTTAAATTGTAAACATATTAAAAATTCAAAGTTCTTGCTAACATAAATAATTTGTATAACATAAATTTCAAACACAATGAAATGATATTATAATTGATCTCGACGAGTTTTCATATTTTGAAAACGCTGAAGAATCAATTCATTATCAACTTTATTAAATATATCTTTCTCAATAAATGTAACTAACCAATTATTCATCGAGAGATCACCCATTTTATTTCGTAGTTGACTTTTCACTATATTCATTGCTGAAAATGCCCTTTCGACTCTTGCAGTGGCAACTGAAAAAGTCAATGCCAATTTTATAAGTAAATAGATTAATGAATAAATAATATGTCTATTTGTTTCCACCAATTTTAAGCAAGATTACTAATTTCTTTCAAATGAGCAAAGTTATTACTGTTGTGCACATTAAATATATAATTATCAACTGAAGAGAAATCTAATAGATAAAATTGAGCAAGTTTAATCAACTTAACCTTATCAAAAGCAAAAAATAAATTGCCTGGATTTAGCGACTCCATACAAAGAAGTAATTCAACAATTATCTCTGTAAAACGATCATTCAACTCTTGAAGTTGTATGTTTATCACATTATAGAATAAATGAACTTGATAGTGATGTAAATTTGAAATCTTTGAAGCTTCTCTCCTTAACCTTCCTTGAAGCACATACACATCATTCATACAAGCAACTTCAATACCATGATTGTTACAAAATAAAGAAATTTCTTGCAGTAAATTTTTTCATCCATTATCTCTCATCATTTGTAATCATTTCTTGGATATCTCAACTTATTTCATGCCATTTAGAATACCTTGATCTTTTTTTTGTAGTGCTATAGATAATTCATTAGTAACTTTTAATATTACTTTCATCAAATGCATATTAAATATAAAATCAAAACTCAGTATCACATCTAGAAAGCTAGAAGCTTTAGCCTTTTGCTCAGAAGCTAATCCATCTTCCCTTTTAAAGTCAAAGTGTAATGACCTCGGCTTTTACCTCGGCCGTTACCCAATTTTTTTTTTTTTTATCCTCAAATAAATTCACTATATCTTAATATAAATCTGTCCTTAATATACAATTAGTACATTACACCATAAATAATTATAAAATCCTGAACACAAATAATCTAAAATAATCTTCTAATTGTCTCTCACCCATGCCTTTTCTGCTTGCGCTAAATCTGTAAAAATAGTGCCGAAAATGGCGTCAGTCCACCAATAGGACTCAGTAGGAGATATCAACTAGCTATGGGCTACGTAAAATATTAATAAGATTTCATGATCACAAATTTATTATTTTGAGATTTAAGAGAATTATTATATGTATACACAGCAACATTCATGAACTTATATCAAATGAATAAATAGCATGATAGCAATGACTGATAATTATGCTTAGTTAAATTTTATAACAGAAGATATCAAATAAGAATTTATAACATGAATTCTATCAAATAAATGACTATGTATATCATGAGTTTCTTATGAACAATTGAATAGTATAAACGCTGATAGATAATTAGCATAATACGAATACTAAACATAAACAAGTGCACATAATAATTATAATGTACACATGATAACGGAACAAATATAAAAATATAATTAACGAATAAGTTCTCTTTTAATTAATTTCTTTTACTCTTTTGGGCCCGTGATTTCTCGTACTGCGCCTCAGCTGCCTTTTACATATTTGGGAATCGTCATCCCCTAGCCCCATAGGCAATAGCCCATAATGGCAAAAATGTGAGGTCCTCAATCAGTTTTGGGAGTTTTCACCCCCTAGCCCAAAATGGCAATGGACGCCATCGCGCCTATATATATCATATGCTCGAGCTAAGACAGGTGCGTAATCCCACAGAAATCACATTTAACTTTTAATCCATTGTCGCCTTTAAAATCTTGATTATAAATTTAGTCACATAGCAAGCTCATACACTTGCTTAAATATCATATTATATCTTTGAATGTGACGACAAGTCCGTACACTTGCCCTCCCGTAGGTGTCATAAACACAAGTCAATATATTCACATCGAATGTGACGACAAGTCCGTACACTTGTCCTCCCGTAGGTGTCACAGTCGCGAGTCAATATATTCACATCTAATATGACGATAAGTCCGTACACTTGTCCACTCGTAGGTGTCACAGTCGTAAGTCAATATATTCACATCGAATGTGACGACAAATCCGTACACTTGTCCTCCCGTAGGTATCACAATCAAGGAAAAGAGGCATATCATTATATTATATATTTATCTCTTTATTGAAGAAATAAACAATCAACAATTAATTCATAATAATTTATATGCATTATACATTATTAAACTTTAACAATCCACCTTGTACCTCATAATCTCGATAATTTAATTTTAAGTCATCTCTCCTATTTCAATCAAATTTATATAGTAATCCAGTAATCACCAATAAAAATAATCATGATATCTTCAAAAATATTTTAATCTAAATTAATAAAGATCATTAATTCTTCACATATAATTTGTGAAACCTCAATTAAAGTTTGATGAGAGTATGAGTAGATCTAATAATATAACTATAATCCACATTTAAGTCTCATACTAAAATAAATTAAATTGAATCATGATCAATTCCAAATTTCACATTTATACTCTATGGTTATAAAAATATCATCACTATTCTGATATCTATCAATAAATCTATTTAGCTTAAATTTTAAACTCTAAATTATCAAAAATTAATTAAATCATCAATCCTCAATATCTCATAGCATTTGAAATCGATTTCATAAGTCCAATTCTTCTAAATATAATAACTAATACCATTGCCAAAGTAACTCAATTATTTGGACTTCTAATGATAAAATATATATTTCTAGGCTAATTGATAAAAGCACTATATAAATATGATAAATAATCAAATAATCTAATAATCTCCAAATTCACATTTAATAGCAATCATTTAACTTAACAAAGCTCTATTTAATTTACATGTGATAATAAACTCTTTCAAAACAGATTTTTATGCTAAGTTTCTCTAATAAAATCTCATCTAAAATGAACTTTTTAAAGGAAACTTTCTATATAAAAGTTATAGTATAATGTGTTCTCTATCTTCATATAAAATTTCATATCAATCCAAATTCATTTGATATATCAAATCTCTTATAAACTAAACTCGGTCAGAAAATTTGAATTTCTGTCAGATTTTACTAATGACCTCGAAACCATACTTTATATTCAGAATTAATCAAAATTTTCTTCACAAAAGTTTAGGTAACTTCAAGATCTAACTTACCACCGATTTTCATTAAAATCTGAGATCATTTGATACCCCAAACTAATACTACAAGGCTCAGATCCGAAATAAAATAATTTCAATAATATACAATTATGTGTATATCTAAACAAACTTCTCTAATAAAATCATTAAACCCATAAACGAAATTTACAGCCATAATTATGAAGAAAATATTAGCAATGCAATAAAATAAAGTTTCACAAATAATTAAATATTAAATTTATTCAATCCTTGATAAATTATTATAAATCAAATTATGCGAATTCTTATTTTTGATTAATTTAAACCCTAATAGTTATAGAAGTCTCCTACCTCAAAGAATCATGAAAATATCTCCTTTTTCTTTCTCCTATTTTTCTCGCCTTTTCATCCAAATCTTTGAAATCCATCTTTCGTGGTTGCCGATTCGATGGAGAAATATTATGATGCCTCGGATCTCTAAATTCTTTCTTCTCCTTTCTCTCCCTCTCCTCTCTCTTTTCTTTTTCTCTCTCTCCCTCTCATTTTCAGCCAAAGAAGGGCTAGAGTCGGCGGTTACGAATCGGGAGAGAGATGAATCGATGTGTGAGAGGAGGAAAATATTATTTCCTCTAATAACTCAATCTAAGGGTAAATCTGGTATTTCTTTCAAGGCTAAAATTAAGGGATAATTAAATCTCATTAATTCAATTTTAAATAATAATAACAAATCATCCTTTAACCTATAACCATATCCCTTAATTATCTCCAATTTTGATAAATATCTCATGATAATTTTAAATCAATAAATATCCAAATAAATTATGAGATATTAAATAAATTCAAATTTAAATCAAAAAAATAATTTTCTAATATTTTTCTTAATATTTTTAAATAAATACTAAATCTTACAAAAAATATTTTTACATCTAATATTTCTTTTATCATTCTTTCTTGGTCATTTTTGGAGATCAAATAAATCAAAGGTATTACCCAAAATTTCTACTATATTTTTTATGCCAAAATATCGTAAATATCATTTATCACCCAAATTTATACATACAATTCTAATTTATAATACACATCAAAATCTAAATTTTTGAGATGTTACACAAAGACACCAATTATAGATGAAAAATATGACAATAATATTTAATATAGTTCCATATTGAGATCCCCAACGTACATCTGCTGGTCTTTTAAGACTTGTTTCTTGATTTAAATCTCGTCCACTCAAAATTATGTCATTTCCAAGTACCTTTTTAACTTCAACAATTCTTTTTTCTCGAAGCATATCATGTCGTTTGCAAGATCCTTCAACAACATTTAATAATATAGCAATTGGATTGAAAGTAGATGCCACTTGGATGTGATTTTTCGCGACTACCACAAGCGTAAGCTGTAATTGGTGAGCAAAATAGTGCACATAAAATACAGATGAATTTTTATTTAAAATTAAAGTTTTAAGCCCATTAAATTCAACTCACATATTGCTTGCATTATCATATCTTTGGCCTCGAATTCTAGAAAAATTTAGCCCATATTTGATCAATAACGACTCCATTGATACTTTAAGTGATAAAAATAATATTTTATTAACATGTACTATTCAAGGAATCTCTCAACTATCTCCCTTCTGTATTAACAAATCGTAAAATCATGGCCATTTATTATTTATTTGATACATCATGTGACTCATCTATTATAACAGCAAATAATTCATCTCCAAACTCTTTGATAATAGTATTTGTAGTTTTAATTGCAGTAGCATGAACAATATCGTTTTGAATATCTGAAGCGATTAAAATATGATTTCTGTATTACACATAATATATAATTGTATATGTTGTAACTTTAAAAATATATGTAAATTATACATATTTTTTATTTGAATATGAAAATATGCAAATGCATATATAAAATTATATATGCAATGTGAAGTGTCAAAAATATATATAAATATAATTTTAAATTTTTAATTTTGCACTATATACAGTGCATTTGTATTTACATATAACATTAATTATGAGATTAATTGAGATAAAATCCAATTTGTATATATTTATTTTTAAAAAATATTTTTTAAGAGTATAATTTAAGAGTTTAGTTGATTGTAATATTCATAATTTTTAAAATATTAAATTAACTTAAAATTAGTAAAAACTTTTAAAGAATCATTTTTTGTGACATAATTAGAGAATAATTTTATTTTTAAGTTAATTTGATATTTTATTAAATAATAATGTTTAAAAAATATTTTAATTTGTGAAGTACTGTAGTAAATTATTTTTGAATATAATTATCTTTTTAAAAATACTTTTAAATTTTTTAAATTTTTAAATTTGATATTTTTGAAATTTAATTTTACATGTTAGAATTTAAAAAAAAAATGAAAATTTAATTCCAAATATTAGAATTTTAAAATATTATATTTTTTTGGTAAATTGCATTCAGGACTCTATTGCTTAGAGTGTATTGTTAACAAGTCCTTGAAGTATGTTCAAAATTTTATTTTTTAAATTTACTTTGCTAATAATATAATCAATTTGAGGGACTTATTTTGCATTTGATTATGCTATTTCACGAATCTCAATTATTAAAATTTTAAAATTATAAAAAAATGTTTTAAAAAAATAATGACAACTTTAAAGAGAAATGGTATATATTATCTTTTCTTTGGAAACTATTTAAAAATTATTTCTATTAGTGTTGCACAACTCATAGTCAACGCAAAGTGGCTGTTGGTCAAACATATCAAAATATGTACAGCTATTAGTTTTTTTCGAAAAAAAAAAATTGAGGAAGATGCCTTAAAAAAAGCTACGTGTGGTTTGATTCAAAAGATTTGATTCATAGTAACCCTACAAGAAAAAATAAAAGAAAATTAATATAATTTACAAATGATATATTTCGGTGTTATCCAAATTTAATTTATTATTATGCAATTGTACGAATGCCTCCATATGTAATATTATTATTTGTATTTACAAATAATATATTCCTGATATTATCCATATGTAACTCCTTGCTTGCATTTCAGACTGTATATATAACTAACATTATCAGTGAGTTGAATTAAGACTGAATTGACAGACGCATATTTATCCTACTCATATAAAATTGGACCAAATAAAAAACTAGATCAAAGCAAAGTCGATTAAGATTCGATTCATAGTCTTCAATAGATCGAATTTTCAGATAGAACTTTAGCCTAATTTGAGGCTTGTTTAAATTTAGATTAATTGAACATCGATTAATTTTAAAAATGTACAAGAACTATTGACTAGTCTTTATTGATATATAATATAATTAAAATGAAGCAATATAAATATTAAAAAAATTTATTGTGTTAGACAATGATATAATTAGCATTAATTATTTGACTCAAAATTAGAAGAACTGTATAATAAATATTAAATATTTGGAAAAAGTTGCATAGGGAGGTAGATATCTTTAAAAAAAATTAAAGGATTATCAACAGTATTAAAACTCTCGCTTCAATTGTTACAAATTAAAATTTCATATTAAAGATTTTGTTACAAGGTAAATTGCATCAGGGTCTTAAAGTTGGGAGAGCATTGTAAATTGATCTTAACTTTTAAAAAACTTTAATTTGTATTTTTAAAATTATAAAAATAATATCATTATCTCTCAATTAACATATAATTTCATAATGCCAAAAGCTTTTGCTCAACCATTAATTTTTTAGAATATAATTTTAAAATATTAATATTTATATTTTTTATTTTAAAATTAAAAAAAAAAACAAGAAATAAAAAAATTTATATTTTTATTATTTTTTTTAAAAAAGAGTACGATAGAAGGGCATAATCATCCATTGAAATGCATAAATAATTTAAACTAGTCAGGTTGGACCACCGAAAAAGACAATATTTTAAAAGATTTACAAAAATTACAGCAATTTTACGACAAAGCAATTAAAATTGAGATTTCTAAAAAAGTAGTACTGACTTGTAATGCCCACCTGTAATCTCAGGCCCAGATGCAATTTACCTTTTTTTTTATATAAGCTTAATAGTGAGATCATGGTTTGATCACGGTAAATCCAAAATCCGATCCATTAACTATAAACGGATTGGTTCTAATGATCAGAACGGTGCGTTGGATCTTAAAAAAAAAAAATAATCAATTTACTCGTTAAATTTAAACAGGAACAGATCAAAATCCGACACGTTTACAGGCCTACACACAGCAAAGGAGAACTAAATATAACAGATGAATTAATTAAGAACATTCCACAAGACCATACATCTCTGAAAGAGCACAGATCTAGTGCTCCAATCCGAATTACATGCAAGCTGAGAGGGTAAAGAGATGCGCGCAGATTATGATTTAGAACAAGACCGATTTGAGGAATCATTTGGAGTTAATGGGATAAAAGAGCCATTTTCCCAAGGTGGGTTCGCCAGATTTTATAACCACAGTGACCACGAGGACACCCAGATCACAAGCGATGACGAATTGGAAGGAGGGCGGATCGCCCGGGCCGGTGAACACCATCTGCGCGTCGGCCAACGACTCGAACTTTAACGTAGGCAATGGTGGGGCCGTCGCCCCCGACCTCTTCTGCAGCCTCTGCCATCCCTGCTGACGAACAGCGTTCGCACTATCCAAGCCGAACTGTGCCAACGCCATGATCACCGGGTTCGCTTCAGGGTCCTGTATTTCCTCCACGCGCATCTTCTTGCTGACTATACCGCCTCCGGAGGACGGCAAGGCGTTCGCGAAGAGGAAGAGGAGGAGGAGGAGGAGGGCGGATGAGGGAAGTAAGCACGCCATCGGTGATCCCAAGAAGCTCTGTTTTTTTTCTCTTTTTTTTGAGACTTCAGAAAGCTCTGTATGAGTGACAGCAGAGGGCAGATGGGTCTCCGTTTTATAGGCGCTCAAAAAGAAATTTGTCTACGCATGCGTGAAATAAA
This sequence comes from Apostasia ramifera, assembly GCA_019297695.1. Classification (NCBI taxonomy): domain Eukaryota; kingdom Viridiplantae; phylum Streptophyta; class Magnoliopsida; order Asparagales; family Orchidaceae; genus Apostasia; species Apostasia ramifera. The sequence goes on from JAEMOT010004286.1 coordinate 34,597, forward strand.
ATTTCTAATTTTATTAAAAATAATTAAATATACTAAAAAAATAACATCTTTTATATTAAGATTTATTTATAACATATTAAAAAATTATTATTATTTTATAATCTAATAATTTTTTTAATATTCGGCTTTGAGGCCAAACCAGCCCTTAAACCTGTGTTTTTTCTAGGTATCATGTCCTAATAATTTTTCAATAGTAAAGAAAAAAAAATCAAAATTCCTTTTTTCTTAAAAAAGGAGAATTTTCAAAAATCTCATTTTTATCAAAAATATTAGACCCTGTTGACTGTTGTTTAGCCGATTTATATATCAATCAAATATAAAAGTTAATATTAAAAAATAATTATATTTTATATCATATATGTAATTTAAAAAAATAATCAACTTTATTTTATAATATCAAATATATCAAAACTATAA
>JAEMOT010004287.1:0-20931 GCA_019297695.1 Apostasia ramifera
TATTTTCTAAATGCTCGTATTCCGCTTGAACTCAACCTTAATGCATAGTATAATTGTTAAAATATCACTATTCAATTCAAACACATTGGTATATCCTAAGTCGGTCTTTAAAAGGGCTTAATAAGTTATAAAAACACCGATATACTTTTGGAAAGAGGCGTAATTGCTTGAATTATATAAAAACACAGTTATATCCCGCTAATAGATTGCCAAATATCTGCATTCAGCTAACCTATATCAATATAGCAAGTATTAGCTGTATAATCAGAGTATTATATTAAAATGCCTTGATATAGACAAGATCAAAGCTCCCTTCCCTAATAGATCGCCAAATAACTGCTTTCGACTTCAATTCAACATTAATGCAACGAATATTTGTAAAAATATCACTATTCAACTCAAACACAATGATTTGTCATAAATTAGTCACAATAAATGCCAAATAACTTAAAATAGATCGATATACTATGAGAAATGATAAAATATTCGTATAATTATTTGTATTCAGTTAAAATAACTTATTATACAGTGAATCGTACTCCAAATGCTTGTATTCTTTTTCAATTCAATGTTAACGCAATGACTTGTTATAAAAACATCACTATTCAAAATAAATATGTTGATATGTTCTCTAAATGTACCTAACAACCTCAAATTGATTAATATACTATCAAAAATATATGTAATTACAAATATTTATTTTGTAATCATAGTATTATGCTAAAATGCCTAGATATAGACAAGATCAAAGATATATTCTCTTCAAATACCCTTAAAAATGATAGAATACTCGTGTAATTGCCAATATTCTATTAAAATAACTTATTATGGATTAAATCGTACTCTAAATGCCTATATTCAGCTTGAATTCAACCTTAATGCATTGAGTAGTTGTGAAAATATCACTATTCTATTCAAATACATTGATGTCATAAACAAGTCTCTAAAAGTGCTTAATAGCTTACAATAGATTGATATCCTAAAAAACAAAATGTGTAATTGCCGGTATTTTATTAAAACTCAATCATATGCCCATAATAGATCACCAAATATCTACTTTCGGCTAAAATACATTGATATAGTAAATATTCGTTATGTAATCAGTGTGTTAGGCTTAAATGCCTCAATATAGGCAAGATCAAAATCATATTGCATATATTCTCTTCAAATACAAACAGAAATGCTAGTATTCTCTTAAAATTCACTCAAAAATGATTGAATGTTGGTATAATTTCTAGTATTTAATCAAAATAATTTATTATGTAATAAATCATTTTCTAAATGCTCGTATTCTGCTTGAATTCAACCTTAATGCATCGTATAATTGTTAAAATGTAACAATTCAATTCAAACACATTGATATATCCTAAGTCGGTCTTTAAAAGGGCCTAATAAGTTATAACAAAATCGATATACTATTAGAAAGAGGCGTAATTGCCTGCATTATATAAAAACACAGTTATATTTCGCTAATAGATTGCCAAATATCTGCTTTCTTCTAAACTATATCAATATAGCAAGTATTAGCTATTTAATCAGAGTATTATATTAAAATGCTTTAATATAGACAAGATCAATGCTCTCTTCCCTAATAGATCGCCAAATAACTGCTTTCGGCTTTAATTCAACGTTAATGCAACGAATATTTGTAAAAACATCACTATTAAACTCAAGCACAATGATTTGTCATAAGTTAGTCACAATAAATGCCAAATAACTTAAAATAGATCGATATACTATGCGAAATGATAAAATACTCATATAATTTTTAGTATTCAGATAAAATAACTTATTATGCAGTGAATCGTACTCCAAATGCTTGTATTTTATTTTAATTCAACGTTAACGCAATGACTTGTTGTAAAAACAGCGCTATTCAAAATAAATATATTGATATGTTCTCTTAAAGTACCTAACAACCTCAAATTGATTGATATACTATCAAAAATATAAGTAATTACAAATATTTAGTTTTTAATCATAGTATTATGCTGAAATGCCTAGATATAGACAAGATCAAAGATATATTCTTCTTCAAATACCCTTAAAAAGGATAGAATATTCGTGTAATTACCAATATTCTCTTAACATAACTTAATATGCATTGAATTGTACTCTAAATGCCTATATTCAGCTTGAATTCAACCTTAATGCAATGAGTATTTGTGAAAACGTCGCTATTCTATTAAAATATGTTGATATGTCTTAAACCAGTCTCTAAAAGTGCCTATTAGCTTAAAATAGATTGATATCCTGTCGAAAAGATGTGTAATTGCCGGTATTTTATTAAAACTCAATCATATGCTCTGAATAGATCACCAAATATCTACTTTTGGCTCAAATATATTGAAATAGTAAATATTAGTTTTTTAATCTGTGTGTTAAGTTAAAATGCCTCGATATAGGCAAGATCAAAGTCAAATTGCATATATTCTCTTCAAATACTAATAGAAATGCTCGGATTCTCTTAAATTTCACTTAAAAATGATTGAATGCTGGTATAATTTCTAGTATTTAATCAAACTAATTTATTATACAATGAATTATTTTCTAAATGCTCGTATTCCGCTTGAACTCAACCTTAATGCATAGTATAATTGTTAAAATGTCACTATTCAATTCAAACACATTGGTATATCCTAAGTCGGTCTTTAAAAGGGCTTAATAAGTTATAAAAACACCGATATACTTTTGGAAAGAGGCGTAATTGCCTGAATTATATAAAAACACAGTTATATCCCGCTAATAGATTGCCAAATATCTGCATTCGGCTAACCTATATCAATATAGCAAGTATTAGCTGTTTAATCAGAGTATTATATTAAAATGCCTTGATATAGACAAGATCAAAGCTCCCTTCCCTAATAGATCGCCAAATAACTGCTTTCGGCTAAAACACAATGATATAATAAATATTAGTTGTTTAATTAGAGTATTATGTTAAAATACCCTGATATAAATAAGATCAAAGTCAAATTGTTTGTATTATGTTCAAATACTAACGAAAATGATTGAATGCAAGTATAATTGCTAGTATTCAATTAAAATAACTTATTATGTAATAAATCATTCTCTGAATGCTTGTATTCGGCTTCAATTCAACATTAATAGAATGAATACTTGTAAAAACAAGTGATTTGTCATAAATTAGTTACGATAAATGCAAATAACTTAAAATAAATTAATATACTACGAGAAATGATAGTATACTCGTATAATTAATAGTATTCCGTTAAAATAACTTATTATATAGTGAATCGTTCTTCAAACGCTTGCATTCTACTTAAATTCAACGTTAACACAATGACTTATTGTAAAAACATCGCTATTCAAAATAAATATGTTGATATGTTCTCTAAAAGTGCCTAACAACTTCAAATTGATTGATATACTATCAAAAATATATGTAATTACAAATATTTATTTTTTAATCATAGTATTATGCTAAAATGCCTGGATATAGACACAATCAAAGATATATTCTCTTCAAATACCCTTGCCAATATTCTATTAAAATAACTTATTATGGATTGAATCGTACTCTAAATGCCTATATTTAGCTTGAATTCAACCTTAATGCAATAAGTAATTGTGAAAACGTCTCTATTCTATTCATATGTATAATAAATATATATTAATTCAATTGATCGCTAAATAAGTGTGTTCACTTAAAATATATTAATATAATAAATATTAATTTTGTAATTGCGAGTGCTAAACTAAAATACTATATATGTAACAAATTGATCTCAAAATACTTGAATTTTCTTCAAATGTAATGAAAAATCCTAGAATAGTCTTATATTTGCTATTATGCAGTTAAAATATTTTGATATACAAAGATTCGTTCTTTATAGATATGAATTCAGTTTAAATTCATCAATATAGTAACAAATAGCTGATAATTGCTATTGTTCAATTCAAATGCATCAAATGTATCAATATTAATTGCTAAAAGTGTTTATTAAGTTAGAATACATCGATATACCATCAAGTAGTAGAGTAATTGCTGATATTGAGTTAAAATGCGTTGGAATGCATTGACATATGTGAAAAAAGCCTCTACTAAGTTAAAATACATTGATATAGCACCAATTGGTCATATATTTGCTAGTATTAGGTCAACATATCTTGATATCATAAATCGATCACTAAATATGTGTATTCTCTTAAAATATAATGATATAATAAATATTAGTTGTGTAATTCGAGTGCTAAGCTAAAATAGTTAATATGTAACCAATTGATCTCAAAATACTTGAATTTTATTGAAATGTAATGAAAAAATCATAGAATTGTCTTATATTTGTTATTATTCAGTTAAAATATTAGTCTGTAAAAGTATTATATTAATACATCGATGTATCATCAGGTAATGGAATAATTGCTAATATTAAGTTAAAAAACGTTGAAATGAATTGAATCGATCTTTAAGTACGTTCACGCAGTTAAGATACTTCGATACAATAAATATTATGTTTGTAATTGCGATTGCTATGTTAAAAGACCATTGTACGTAATAAATTGTTGTCCATATGCCAGTATTCTATTCAAAAGCAAGAAGAAATTATTGAAGAGTTTCATAATTGCTAGTATTTAGATAAAATAACTAGATATGAAACGGATCAGTCTCCACATACGTGTATTCTACCTACATTATTCGATAGTTTAGTTCAAATACGTTAAAATCTAACTAATAAGTATCTAGAATTGTCAATCGAGGACAAAGTCATTGATATGCTATCAAATAGTGGGGTAATTGCTACTATTTTGTTAAAATAACTTGATATGCAATAAAATTACCTCTGATTGATCATATTTAGCTCAAATTCATTGATATGACAGTGGATAGTTGTATAATTGTCATTGTTCTGTTCAAATGCATCGATATATAACAACGTTGTCTCTAAAAGTGATTATTAAGTTGAAATACATCGATATACTTTCAAGAAGTTATATAATTTTTAATATTAAGTTAAAATACCTTCACGTGCATCGAATTGTTTATTAAATCTATGTATTCAGCTAATATAAATAGATATAATAAATGTAAATTATGCAAGTATGGGTATTGTATTAAACTTCCTTGATATACATTAAATTTATGTCTAAATACTAGTTTTCTGTTTAAATACGTTGAAGAATCTCCGAATAGCCATATAACTTCTAGTATTTTGATAAAATAACATAATATGAAATGAAACAGTATCCAAATATGTGTATTCTTTTAATTTTTTTAACAGAGCAATGACTAGTTTTATAATTGCCTGTGTTCTCTTTAGGTATACTAACAAATTATGAATTTGTCACTAAAAACTTTATTATATTGAAATATATCATCTTGAAGTTTTATAATTGCTAATACTAAATTAAAATGCCCTCATATGCATCGAATTGATCACTAAATATGTGTATTTAATTAAAATATATTGAATAACAAATGTAAATTATATAATTGTGAGTATTAAGATGAAATGCCTTCATAATAATAAATTAATGTCTAAATATAAGTATTCTACTTTAACACATTGCAAAATCATCAAATATTCATACAACTGCTTGTACATAGATGAAATAACTTGACGTAGAAGAGATTGACTTTAAACACGTTTATTCTATTTAAAATTATTTGATGTAGTAATGAAGTTAACCACAACTCTGTTCAAAATCATAAACATATTACAACTTAGGTTCTAAAGCATCCATTTGGTTTAAATACAATAATATAATACTAATTGGCTGTATAATTATTAGTATTATATCAAAATATCTAGATGTGCATCGAATCAATTGCTAAAGTTGTGCATTCACCTAAAATATAATGATATAACAAAACTTATTTGTATAATTGTGAATACTACATTAAAATACTTGATTTGTAATAAATTAATCTCAAAATACTAGTATTTTGTTTTAATGTATTGAAAAAGCATCCATTTGGTTGAAATATAATAATATAATACTAATTGGCTGTATAATTGTTGGTATTATATCAAAATATTTAGATGTGCATCGAATTGATCGCTAAAGCTGTGCATTCACCTAAAATATAATGATATAACAAAACTTACTTGTATAATTGTGAATACTACGTTAAAATACTTGATTTGTAATAAATTAATCTCAAAATACTAGTATTTTGTTTTAATGCAACGAAAAATCATAGAATAATCGTATAATTGCTATTATTCAGTAAAAATATTTTGATGTGTAAAAATTCATTTTTTATATTTATTCAACTTAAATTCATTAATATAGCAATAAATAGTTGAGTAATTGTCAATGTTCATTCAAATACATTAAATTGCTTCAAAATTAGTCTCTAAAAGTGTCAAATAAGATAAAATATATCGATATACTATCAAATAGTTGAATAATTGGTGGTACTAAGTTGAAATACATTGAAATGCGTCGAATTGAATATTAAAAATATTCATGCCATTAAGATATCGATAAAGAAAGTTAAAATACTATTATACGTAATAAATCAATGTCTAAATGCTAATATTCTATTCAAATACATGAAACAATTATCGAAGGGTCTTATAATTACTCGTATTCCGATAAAATAACTAGATATCCAATGAATCAGTCTCCAAATATATGTATTCTACTTACATTATTAGAAATGATAACGACTAGTTGTATAAATAATACAATTTAGTATTTAAAATTATCAGTCGAGGACAAAGTCATTGATATACTATCAAATAGTAGGCTACTATTCTATTAAAATTATTTTCTATGTACGAAATTGCCTCTAAATACATATTTAGCTCAAATTCATCGATACAGCAGAAAATAGTCGTATAATTACAACTATTCAGTTCAAATACATCGATATATGACAACTTAGTCTTTAAAAGCGATTATTAAGTTGAAATATAATGATAAATTATGAAGATGTATAATTGCTAATGTTAAGTTAAAATACTTTCAAGTGCATTGAATCATTCACTAAATCGATGTATTCAATTAAAGTAAATATAAATTATGCAAATATGAGTACTATATTTAAATACCTCAACATATAATAAATTGATATTTAAATACTAATTTTTTATTCAGATACGTTGAAAAATCTTTGAATAGTCATATAACTGGTAATATTTCAGTAAAATAACAGATATATAATAAATCAATCTCTAAATATGTGTATTCTATTTAAATTCTTTAATAGAGTAACTATTAGTTACATGATTGCTAATGTACAGCTCAAATGCATCGATAAATGATAAATTTGTCACTAAAAATATCTATTATGTTGAAATACGCCAATATATTTTCAAGAAGTTATGTAATTGCTAATATTAAGTTAAAATATCCTGATATATAGCAAATTGATTACTAAGTTTGTGCATTCAGTTAAAATATATCAACATAATAAATATAAGTCATGTAATTATGACTGTTAAGATGAAATGCCATGATAAATAATAATTTTATGTCTAAATGCAACTTTTCTAGTTTAGTACATTGAAACATTACCGAATAGTCATGCAATTGCTAGTAGATAGATAAAATAACTTGACATACAAGAGATAAACTATATTTAAATTGTTCAATATAGCATTTACTAGTTGTATAACTGCGACAACACTATTCAAAGGCATTAAAATATCACAACTTAGTGTCTAAAGGCCTATATTAAGTTAAAATATATCTATATAACACCAATTAGTTGTATAATTGCTGTTATTAAGTTAAAATATCTTGATGTGCATTGAATCGATCACTAAATATATGTATTCACTTAAAATATAATGATAAGCATGTAAAATTATTTCTCATAATTTTGTATTGTCTTTTTAGTCTCTATTTTCATCTTTTTATATAAGCAATATCCAATAGTCCAACTCTTTTTACTTAGACTCCTCTTAATATATGATTTAATTGTATAAATCATTTAAGTTAATTTTCTCTAAAATTATCCTCAACTTAACTTTTTATGTATATTTTTATCTCTCATCCTGTTTTTTCTGGTTTACTCACTTATTCACCCCAGTAATTTTATTTTTATAATATTTTTGTATGTTTTTACTTTTTAGGCAAGTATTCTGTGTCATATAGTATTTCTAATATTACCTTTCTATTATAAAATTTACTTTTAAGTTTAATTGAAATTTTTTTATCATACAATATACTAGATATATTTCTCCACTTTTTTCATTATACTTAAATTCTACTAATCTTTGATTTAAGTTATCGAAATTGATTACTCTTCTTAATAACTTGATCGATAATTATCATATCACAAAAAGAAATGCTTTTATTTTGACTATATGTATATTTTACATATTTAATTTTTGATCTACTAAGATAAAAAATCTATATACTCAAAACCTTTCTTTTATAACTCGAATTTCACTTTAATCCCATCTCTAGTCCTATTAATAAGGAAAATATTAATTATGAAAAGTATATTCCAAGGCACATTTTTTGAATAAATTCAGTTAGAATCTCCACAGCCAATATGAAGAAATATGAATTTAAAGCTGAACTTTAATGCGATACAACTGTGATAAAAAACTCTTTAAATATACTCATTTATGTCTAAATGCAAGTAACAAGCTTTTTATATATTTTTTAATAACTTAAAATAAGTAATGTAAATAATTTTTTAAAAATTTTATAAAGTACTTTGCTTAAGACTTTAGCATAAACTTGTTAGATATATTTTAAAAAAAAAAACAAACTATTGTTGCCCAACTAAGATTTTATTTTACTTCTATAATTTAGGTTGTTTACAACTTTGCCTACCTATAAAGTTGTTTTCGAAACCTTTCTTTGAAGTCTTAATTTTAAACTAGGTTGGATCAACTATAATTATTTTCTCGCTTATTTAGCTTTGTCTGCATATACACAAGTAATTCAAGGTTATTGTTGATGCAAAAAATGCACCACCACAGAGAGAAATGAGACGACGATTTTTACGTGGAAACCCGAGTGTCCGGGGAAAAAACCACGACGCCGTCCAGGCGATTTGAATCCACTAATTCCATCTCCTCTTACAAAGCTTGAGGGTCTCTCATGGGAGACCAAAAGAGTACAAGAGAGAGAGAGAGAGGAGAAAGAGTGGCCCCTTATGAGAGAGCCTGAGTCCCCTTTTTATAGCCTGGGGAGGAGAGGGTACAATAGGTAGTCTGTCACATCTGACACCTATTCTTACAAAGGACGATTAGGGAGTGGACTCCCATACTGTCTTAAATGCTGAGTTGACATAGTAGTACGGAGAGTACGATCTGGTGGGTTGTTGAGCTGCTCTTCGACTTGGGGCTGCTGTTGAGCAGCTGTTTGTCAAGGAGCTGCTGTTGAGCTGCTCTTCGACTTGGGGCTGTTGAGCTGCTCTTCGACTTGGGGCTGCTGTTGAGCAGCTGTTTGTCAAGGAGCTACTGTTGAGCTGCTCTTCGACTTGGGGCTATTGAGCTGCTCTTCGACTTGGGGCTACTAAGCTGTTCTTCGACTTGGGGCTGTTGAGCTGCTCTTCGACTTGGGGCTACTGGTGAGCAGCTGTTCGGCGAGGGGTGTTAGAGAAGGTTCTAACAGTTATATACAATCGTTAGATTTTTTATTTTTTTTCGTTCTCTTTTTCTTTTAGTGCTTTAAATCCCATGATTTTACATACTATTATCTTCTGCATCTTAATAAATTTTTTTTTATGACTTTCCTTTTATTGTAACCACTCATCCGTCTAGTACTCTTATCCAAGCTATACTATTCTTAAATATCTGTCATATAATATTATTAATATTGATTGTTAAAAATAAATTATATTGCAAGTATATTGTTCATATTATATACAAATTGTACATTAATTATGATAAAATTTATTAGATAGTGGTCTTTGTCGCATGAAATCAAGAAGACGAATTGTTTGATTTAATAAATATAATGGACAATATAAAAAATGGAAAGAGCAAAGGAAAGTAATATAGAGAGAAACTCCTACTTTCATCCACGAAATCGAAGAAAAAGGATTCTATTAATATCCGACATCTCGAAGGAATTGCAAAAGTCAACTCCATTCTATTGTTCTTCTAATAACACATAAATGATATTAAGAATAACATATATATGATAATCTTTCAGTATGTCGAGCTCTTTTCTTTTATGATTTAACGGTGAGTTTACTTGGAATAAAATGATTATTCTATTCTACTCTTATTCTTTATAGAATAGCTATTTCGATATGTACTCTGGTAGAATAGTTATTTCATGGAAAAGCTATTCCTTTTTCGAGCTAAGAAATAGTTATTCCTTGACTATTTTTTATAAGCTAAAGTATTATTTTAAAATTACTCTTGTTCACACAGATACATATACATGTACATATGCATATATATATATATATATACTACGTGTACATATATATTTATATAAGTTATATTCACCTAATTACTTATGTAAAATTAATTTAATAATAATAATAAATAACATAAAATTTTATTAAGTTAGATTTATGAGTATTTTAGTATTTGTTTTCTATTTAATTCTTATTTTATATTATTCTAGTCAATAAATAAAATAATTATTATTTTATTTTATTTTAAAATGATAATATTATTTTAATTTTTTATTTTATTAAAGTAAACATACAGTAAGAAAATGATCTTAGGAATATAACTTCACATACTATATTCTTTTGCAAAGAAAATAATAATTGACTGAATGGAGCGTTTTCTTTGCTTGCCAACTCAGCCGAACCGGGCGGTCTATGACTCGAAACCAACACCTCCTCAGCGAACCGGCCGGTTCGAACCACCTCCGGTTCAAATCCCTCCCAGTCAAATGACGACCCCTTCTTCCTTCGCCCACCGCACAACCGCTACTCCAATCCCTCCCGACCCCGCAAATCCAGCTCCCCCATCCTCTCTCTCCACCGCCCCTTCACCGGAAAAAATGGCCGACTCCGGCGAACCCAAGCCCCACCTTCTCCTCATCCCTTACCCTCTCCAGGGACACATCATCCCCGCCGCCCACCTCGCCGTCAAGCTCGCCGCCGCCGGCTTCTCCATCACCTTCGTCAACACCGAATCCGTCCACCACCAAACCTCCCTCGTGCACCACCAACTCCCCTCCTCCGGCGACCCCTTCTCCGGCGCCCGAGACTCCGGCCGCCTGGACATTCGCTACGAGCTCGTCAGCGACGGCCTCCCTGTCTCCTTCGATCGCTCCGTCCACCACGACGAGTTCATGCACCACATCCTCCACCGCCTCTCTTCGAACGTCGAAGCCCTCGCCCGCCGCCTCCTTCCCATCTCCGGCCTCGTCGCCGACACATTCTTCGTCTGGCCGGCCACCCTAGCCCGCTCCCTCGCCGTCCCCTACGTCTCCTTCTGGACCGAGCCCGCCCTCGTCTTCTCTCTCTACTACCACATGGATCTCCTCCGCCTCAACGGCCACTTCGCCGCCGGCGGTAATCATCCATATCCTTCTCCTTCATCCTATAAATATGTAAAAATATTATATATTTTCTGTAAATATATAAAAAAAAAAATTTTTGATGAAAAATATATAAAATTATTAACCTCAATTAGTACGTTATATATCATACAATTCAAATTGTAAGCATGAGAGATGTGAAAAAAATTATACAAAATATATCAAATTTTTACAGACTAATAAAAGCACATCATAATAAATCTCAAATTCAAATCATATCATTATAAATTTTAAGTGATGTTTTGGGGAGAAATTGTAGAGACAAATTAAAAAATAAAAAAAATAAAAACACTATACTTTTGATGTGTGGAACCCACAAAAAATAGAAAAAATAGAAAAGAGAAATGATATTAGTTGTGATGTCATTGTCATATATACTACTTGTAAATATGATATTACTGCTTATTAGTATAATGCTTGTCTGTAGTATTATATTATAGTACCTCTATTATTTCTAAATTTTTTTTTTGCCACTCTTCTTCTTCAAGTGTTAAATATGCACATATATACAAGATATTGTATTTTATTTATACATCACTTTCACATGTCTATATATATATATATATATATATATATATACATAGCAATCATAGTTAGTATCATGTTGTTACTCATGAGTTGTGCATATTAATTCAAATGTAGAGCTTTTACTAGCTTCTAAAAATCTAACATGTTAAGTAGCTCAAATAAACCCAGTAATTTCTAAGCAAATAGGTTTGGGATTGAAGGGCGTTAAGAGTGATTAATGAGTAATATATATCCCAAATAATACAATTATCTAACTTGACAACTCGTGTAGATAATTTCATAAAAATAATAATAAATTATCACTAAAAAACACCTAGATAAAGATAACATTAAGAGAGCGTTTAATTCAATGTAATCTTTATGTTATGTTATATTATCTAGAAGAAGCAATTGTTTGGTTCAATGACATCTATAAATAATCTTTTATCAGATTATAATATTATTAATTAAAAGAAGACATTTATATGTCATGAAATCTATATTACATAATATAACACTAAGATAACAAAAAACAAAATGCCTCTTAAACTAAATATTCTTTCATAATTAAACTCCATAAATATCATTTGATGAATGTCATTAATGAATAAAATCAACAGTGAATGGTGTGGATACGTAAATAGTATATAAATATAAAGATATTCAAACTTATTGGTCATTTTTGTTTCCATGAATATAAATTAAACCGAAAACAAAATAATTAAATTAAAGTCATTTACCAAATCATTGCAGGCTAAATGAAACGTTTAAATTTGGTTCGCTAAATGAAATTAAACGAACCAAATTTAAACGTTTCATTTCAATTTTACAGCGTTAGCCATTAATTAATGTGCACCCCTTTGTCGTGTATCAGAAGACTGATACCTTAACCTTTAGAATAAGATCATGATGTAACGAGATATACGAAAATTTTGACCTACGGGCAATCGAGCAGTTGGACATCACACCAAAAATCAAATAACCAAATCAGATCAACTTTAAATCATTCACCCAACTGATCATATGAGCTAAATCGAACTAAACTGATCAGATTTAATTGTTTTATTTCATTTTATCATCGGTGTTAACCATTTAATGTGCACGTTTTAGGAAAATGAGATTTTTTTTTTTCGAAAATTAATGAATTATACTTCTGGCATCTTAAGATTTATATAACGTACACATTCAATAATTGTAACAGATAACCGGAAAGACATGATAACTTACGTGCCCGGCGTGCCGGCGATCGAGCCGTCGGACCTCACGTCGTACCTCCAGGAGTCCGACACGTCATCGGTGGTGCATCAGATCATCCTCAAAGCATTCGAAGAAGCTCACCGCGCCGACTACATCCTCTGCAACACCGTGCAGGAGCTCGAGCCCTCGACGATCGCCGCAATGAGGAAGGAGAAGCCGTTCTACGCCATCGGCCCCATCTTCCCCGCCGGCTTCACGCGCAGCACCGTCGAGACGAGTCTCTGGGCCGAGTCCGACTGCTCCCACTGGCTCAACTCCCGGCCGGCAGCCTCCGTCCTCTACATTTCTTTTGGGAGCTACGCGCACGTTGAGAAGGGGGACCTGGCGGAGATCGCCGGCGGCGTGGCGGAGAGCAAGGTGAGTTTTTTGTGGGTTCTCCGGCCGGACGTGGTCAGCTCCAACGACACGGACCCGCTGCCGGAGGGGTTCAGGGAGGAGACGGCGGGGCGGGGGATCGTCGTGCCGTGGTGCTGCCAGATCGAAGTCCTCTCCCACGCCGCCATTGGCGGGTTCTTGACGCATTGCGGGTGGAACTCCATACTGGAGAGCGTGTGGAGCGGCGTTCCGATGATCTGCTTCCCGCTGCTCACCGATCAGTTCACGAACAGGAAGCTGGTGGTCGGAGATTGGGGGATGGGGATCGATCTCGGGGGAGGGAAGAGCCAACCGGCGGTGAGGAGGGAGGAGGTAGCCGCAAAGATTGACGAGCTGATGAGAGGAGAAGACGGGAGGAGGGCGAGGGAGGGGGTGAGGAGGGTGAGGGGGAAACTCGAGGCCGCTGTCGCAGGCGGCGGGTCGTCGGCGAGGAACTTCGAGAGGTTTGTGGAGGATCTCAAATTCTGTGTCTTGAAGGGGAAGGTGAAAGGAAATGTTGGCGACGACGCGATGTGACGGTGGTCGCCATGGCTTCGGAGATGAAGAAGATGAAGACGCAGAAATATTCTATACCTTTATGTATATATATATATATATATATATATATATATATATGTGTATATATACGTATACGTGTATACATATGTATATCTGTGTGTATATATATATGTGTGTATATATATAAATATGTATATGTATATATATATATATGTATATATATATGTATATGTGTAACCTTCGGGTATTTAATTTTATCATATTTTATTATTTTTTTAATTAAATTATTTATATGTATTAACAATTAAAATATATATGTGAATAATTTTGTATGTTTTGATTAAGCTTAAAATTTGGCTCCAAATGAGATTATCTAAAAATAAAAAGAGATGGATTCACTTAATTGAGCTTAATTAGATGTAATTAGACTCCTTGTTAGCTTTAATTGATGGGAGATTAGGCAGGTTATCAATAAAGAATTTTATGATATTAACTTAGTGAACACTTGGCAAGCACTTGAAATTAGAATTCATGCAGGAAGCCATTTGTCTGGATTAAAATATATATATATATAAAATAATAATAATTTAATTATTTTCTTTTCTATTTAATATCTCATGAGTAATCCCTCATTTCTTTCTATCTCAATCCCATTTTCTTCTTCTTGTTGTCAGTAGAGAGGAGTGAGTGAGGGCAATGCTTTAGTGCTTGGATAGCATATACATTGAAGAAGAGAAAAGGGGCTGCTTCATCCTTATAATTCAGCTTAACTACTTTATTTTCTTCATCTTAGATTAGCATTTAGAGAGAATTTAAAGAAAGAGAAGAAATACTTCTATCATCAATCCATGGCTAATCAAAGGTAGGCTCTAGTTTTAACAAGTAGTATAAATACTAAAGTTTATCATATAATAAATTTAATCTTACATATTGAATATTTAGAACTCCATTAAAATTCTTTATAATTTCTTAATATGTGAAGGTTACCATGGCCAACTAGCTAAATGATGTTTATGTTGAAGCTTGTTGTTTATAATTATTGATATTAATGGCTGAATGAATATTATAGGGATCAATTTTAGTAAAAATTATTAGTGATTATTTAATTATTTATGACATGTTATATTTCATGCTTAAATATAGATAAATTTATTATGCGTAGCATGTTGTTCCTTGAATTTTCTGTGTTATGTTTGTAGAGTGTATGCTACATAATTAAGATGTCTTTTTGCCATTTTAAATTTGCATATGACATATATTGTTAGCCAGCTATGTAATTTAAGTAGAATTTGACTATAAGGGGTATTAGAATGAAGTGAGAAGCTCAAACATTCAAATCTGTGTATTAGTTGCAAGTTTAAGTATGGACAATGCATGGGCTATGAAACTTGACTTGTTAACTAAACTAATATATGGTACATGATTTTAAAGTACGGCAATGGATATTAAAAGAAAAAAATAAGGAGTTTCTTATTACATTTACGGCCCTACCTTAGCTTGAATTTAATTAGGGGATAATGATCCTCAACTTACCATTGAGGGCTATGACTATTTTGTCACTAAGGGCTAGGACGCTATGGTCCAATGTATGAAAAAGGTAGCTGCAGCATAAACCAAGAAACCAGGGCCCAATCGAGTAAAAATTGATTATTAACTATAAACAAGATTTTATTCATAAAATTAAATTTACATTCGTATGCATGATATTTTGATTCTTACATTTGCTCAAGTTACTACTATTAATGCTAAGGTAATGACATTAAGATCGCATAATTGCTTGTAAATATTTTTATTTAACTTGTTAGTGCTATTGTCTACTTAGCTTAGGGTTGGATGGCTGATACCTATTTAGGCAGATACTGCAACACAAGAAGATCAAGGTGAGTATGAAGTATTTTAGTTGTGATTTTCTTTTATTATTTTTGATGTTAATTTTTGTACCTTTTGAAAGACTTATAAAATATTACCTTTTGATATCTCACATGTATTGTATAAATCAGACTTAAACATTTATTATTTGTGTGGTTAGATTTTGTGGTTAACAATTATGTAAAATTTATTATTCTTGAAAAATCTAGACTAGTTGTTAAATAAATTACGAAAGATAATAATTTACAAAGAGAGCAAATGACAACTTACAACCACTTCAACGTGGACAAGCCAATCGTGTTATCTACAGTAAATATTTTTTCAGGCAAACACAGAATTTTATATATTTTCTTCTATAAAAAAACTTTATATTTTTTGTCATATCATCCCAATAAATGAGATAATTACAAAAGGTATAATAATCACAATATGCGATCAATTATAATCTACAATGCACTTGAGTTTATATATATACTAGTTAATGCACATACGTTGCACGTGATCCCGTTGGTTCGCTCTGTGTTTATATATATATCGGGCATGATGCTTAAGCTATACCAACAGTCTGTCTGCACATCGGTTATGATGCTTAAGCTCAGTATTCTCCATAACATCGGATACGATATGCCTCGATCTCAATTCAGCCTTTCTTAACATCGGTTACGATGTTTAAGATACAGCATCCACCATTCTCGATGCGCTCATTTGGCCTAAAATTATTTATTCTAGATCTCAAATCATTTATTTTCATAAAATAAAAAATAAAATTTATTAATTCAGTGCTCTCATAACTTGAAAAAAATGAAATGAAATATAAATAATTTGCACCTATTGTAGAAGTAAAATAATTAAGATAAAAATATAATTTGAGATAAGACAAACTTTTTTTCATAAAATACAACATAAAATTCATTAATTCAGAACTTTAATAATCAAGAGAAAATTTAAAATTAAATATAAATAATTTAGATCTATTTATAAGGAGGTAAAAAGTTAAAATTAAAATGCAATTTTAATTTTTTTTTGGACTTAAATATAAATATTATAATTTGAGAAAAAAATTAAACTTAAATATAAATAATTTGGATTAATAATCTGAAAAAAAAAATATAAATAATTTGAATCTATTTGTAAGGAGGTAAAAAAGTTAAGACTAAAATATAATTTTAATTTTTTTAAATTTAAATATAAATACGATAACTTGAGAAAATAATTTAGAATTAAATGTATATAATTTGGACCTATTTGTAAGGAGGTAAAAAATTTAAGACCAAAATACAATTTTATTTTTTTTAATATCTTGAGAAAATAATTTAGACTTAAAAAATTTTTTAGCATTTTTGAATTTAAATATAAATAGATAATTTGAGAAATAGATTTACACTTAAATATAAATAATGTGAATGTATTTTTCAGGAGGTGTAAATGTTGAGATTAAAATGCAATTTAATTTTTTTTGAATTTAAATATATATATATATATATATATGATAACTTAGAAAAAAAATTAGACTTAAATATAAATAATTTAGACTAATAATTTGAAAAAAAATTGAAATTAAATATAAATAACTTAGACTAATTTGTAAGGAGATAAAAAAATTGAGATCAAAATACAATTTTAATTTTTTTAAACTTAAATATAAATATAGTAATTTGAAAAATAAATATTTAATTGCAATTATGGCTAAATAATTATATTTTTTAAATTTGAGACTAAAATGTAATTTTATTTTTTTAACTTAAATATAAAAATATAGCTTGAGAAAAATATTTAGATTTAAATATAAATAATGGGATCTATTAATAAGGCGGTTGAAATAGTGAGACCCAAATGCAATTACCGCGAGTTTTTCAATTTGACTAATGGGAAGCGGTGGGGTGGCGGCGTGGCACTGCTGGCTTTGACAGCTGGCAGCCTTATTTTTTAGGAATAATTATACATTAGTCCCCTAAGGTTTACAGTCTTATACATAGACTTAAATATATTTATTTTAAATCCAAATATATTCATCTTTTATCCAAATTAAATCGAAATTTTAAATTCCAAATTAAATTCTGAAAGTTCACTTTTATTTGGGCTTAAATATATATGAATATGAAGTACGTGTCTTCAAACCGTTGAAATTTGCTTTTATTTGAACTTCAATATAAATATAACAACTTAAAAAGAAATTTGAATTTAAATATAAGTAATTTGGATCTATTTGTGAGAAAGTGAAAAGTTAAGACTAAAATTCAATTATATTTTTTTTGGACTTAAATATAAATATAATAATTTGAAAAAAATTGAACTTAAATATAAATAAATTAGACCTATTTATTTGGCAGTAAAAATGTTGAGACTAAAATGCAATTATAGTTTTTTTTGAATTTATAAATTCAAAAAAATACAGATAAAGACAATATTTTTTATTAATAATCTGAAAAAAATATATATAAATATTTTGAACCTATTTATAAGAAGATAAAAAAGTTAAGATTAAAATACAGTTTTAACTTTTTTAAACTTAAATATAAATACAATAGTTTGAGAAAATAATTTAGAATTAAATGTGCCTAATTTGGACTTATTCGTAAGGAGGTGAAAAATTTGAGATCAAAATACAATTTTATTTTTTTTATTATCTTGAGAAAATAATTTAGACTTAAAAGTAATTTTAGCATTTTTGGATTTAAATATAAATAAATAATTTGAGAAATAAATTTAGATTTAAATATAAATAATGTGAATGTATTTGTTAAAAAAGTTGAGATTAAAATATAATTTTAGCTTTTTTAAATTTAAATATAAATATGATAATTTAGAAAAAAATTAGACTTAAATATAAATTGTTTAGACTAATAAATTGAGAAAAAAATTAAAATTAAATATAAATAATTTAGACTAATTTGTAAGGAGATAAAATAAGTTGAAATCAAAATGCAATTTCAATTTTTTTGAACTTAAATATAAATATAGTAATTTGAAAAATAAATATTTAACTGTAATTATGGCTAAATAATTATATTTTTTAAATTTTAGCCTAAAATATAATTTTATTTTTTAAATTTAGATATAAATATATAGCTTGAGAAAAATATTTAGATTTAAATATAAATAATAGAACCTATTAATAAGACGGTGGAAATAGTGATACCGAAATGCAATTACAGCGAATTTTTCAATTTAACTAATTGGAAGAGCGGTGGGGTGGCGGCGTGGCACTTGCCACGCCTGGCTTCGACAGCTGCCAGCCTTATTTTTTTAGGACTAATTACACATTAGTCCTCTAAGCTTTACAGTCTTATACATAGGCTTAAATATATTTATTTTAGGTTCAAATATATTCATTTTTTATCCAAATTAACTCGAAATTTTAAATCTCAAATTAAATTCTGAAAGTTCTCTTTTATTTGGGCTTAAATATATATGAACATGAAGTACGTGTCTTCAAAACGTTAAAATTTGCTTTTATTTGAACTTTAATATAAATATGATGACTTAAAAAGAAATTTGAATTTAAATATAACTAATTTGGATCTATTTGTGAGAATGTAAAAAGTTAAAACTAAAATACATTTGTAGCTTTTTTGGACTTAAATACAAATATAATAATTTGAAAAAAATTGAACTTAAATATAAATAAATTGGACCTATTTGTTTGGCGGTGAAAATATTAAGACTAAAATACAATTGCAATTTTTTGAATTTATAATTCAAAAAAATACAGATAAAGACAAAATATTTTTTCTCCCAAACTCGTACTCTTATATATAGTATAGATATATACACACCCGCACACTAAAATACAAATATATATTATCACGATCCTAATCCGACACGTAAGCCCAACACAATGGATCAATTAGTTAAGAGGGCTCAGTACCGCGTGACAAAGTAAACTAGTACGATAACACAACTTTAGTGTAGGAATAAACTGACAAACAAAACTATTTTTCATAAATTATTTGATATTATTATTTTTTGATAAATTATATGACTTATTTTTGGGAAGGGAAAAAAAGTGAAAATAAATTATTAAATATTAGGATATATAAGTGAGGTTTGAACATACATATAGACTAAGTGCTTTGTAAATTATAAGTTAATCTTTGTGTTTATTATATCTTTTGTAATTATCTCATTTATTGGGATGATAAGATAGAAAACATATGAGGTTTTTTTTTTATAGAACAAAATATATAAAACTTTAAGTTTGCTTAAAAGAAAATATTGACAGTAGATTACACAATTTGGCTAGTCTTCTTTGTATATTATTACTTTTTTAATTTATTTGTTTGTAAAATTTAATTTTATTAAAATTAAAATTAAAATTAAACGAAAATATTTTTTATTAAATTTTATGAGTAATATAAAATAAAATTAACTATTAAGTTAAAATGTGTGAAAAAATTTAATATAAATTAATTATTATTTTAATATATATATATATATAATATAAAATATAATTAATTTTTTAATATTAAATTTTATAAGTGAAATAATATGCTTGATTATATTTAATAATATTAATTTTAAATAAGTTAAATAAATAAGTTAAAAAACATTTATTTGTATATTTTCATAGAGTATATGGTCATATGTTTGGGAAAGAAAAAAAAGTGAAAATAAATGATAAAAATGTTCGGATAAATATTAGAATACTACTTTATATAAAAAACAAATTTTATTTCATATGCACATTTTAATATCAATTTTTATTTCAAATCCAACTCAAATTTTAACATGAAAAACTAATTTATTTCCAATTAGTATAAATAAATAGGAGTTTTTACATACAGGACATAAAATTTACACAAAATTATACATTTCATCATCAATTCATAAATATTATCACTATCACACCATATTCATTTAAATTTTACGCATTTCACATATTTCACACCATATTTTTTGAAAGTGAACTTCATATTTCTAAATTGGCCTTGATCTTAATTATATTATTAATATATTAATTAAATACTATAAATAAATTAATTT
>JAEMOT010004287.1:20957-38201 GCA_019297695.1 Apostasia ramifera
AATTTATGCATTTTAATTTACATATAATATTATAAAGCATATGAAATATGTGAAATGCGTAAAATTTAAATAAATATGATATAATATTGATAATATTTACGAATTAATGGTAAAATACGTAAATTCATGTAAATTTCATGTTCTGTATGTAAAAACCCTAAATAAATATCACCAAATTATTTCTCTTTGGCTATATATAGACTGATAAAGTGAATGAGTGAATATAAATAAAAAATAAAATAAAATAAAAATATATTCATAAAAAAAATTAGAATAACATCAACTAAAAATAAACTCATAACAAATCAACTTAAATAATTTGAACATATAAATCATAGAATAATTAAAACTTCAATAAGAAAAATTGTTATTGAATTGTGCCCATATAAAGATATCATTTAGTTCAAAGATTAAATTTTAAATAATAAAAAAAATTATCTTATAAATTTAATGAGAATAAAATTTAATTTAATAATAAAAAATATATAAAATATAAAATAAAATTAATTTTAATATTTATATTTGTGTTGGATGTTAAATAAATTTAATTTTTACTATTCATATTTACATTGGGCTAAAAAAATAATTCAAACCAAACAAGCCCAAAAAGAGAAAAATAGAGATTAAAAAAAAACATAGCAATAATGTTAAACATAGGAAAGATCTCTTATATTGTATACTATTCTATTTAAATAAACAAAAAAAATTATCATTCCATTCTCCTCCAAATAACAATTCCATTCCAACTTTATTTCATTCCATTAAAATAAATATATCATTAAAACCAAATAAAAATTTATTAATTAATAAAATACAATAAAAATAAGATATTCATATAACCAATCCCGCCTAAGATAAAGACTTTATCATTAACGATATTATACATGAGGCTATGAAATTAGTCCAAAGATTAAAGTTCAATCAAAAATTAAATCAAATTTTAAATTAAATTAAATTTAGCTCATCCAAGCTAGTAGTCTTACAAGCCGTTTTTATGATTTACAATTTTTATCAATTTAATTTTAAATCAATGTGAAATCATATCGATTTAAAAACTAAAAAAAATAATTTATAAATAAATATATATATCTTGCTTCAATATGTAATTTTTTTCACAATAATTAATAAATAATTATATTAAAATTTCTTTCATAACCTCCATTCAAATCCAAAGAAGAATAATTTTGTATATTTATTTCTAGCAATTGGATCAATATGAACAACATAATTGAAATTGATTGAATAAATAAAAATATTTATACTTAAAATTTTCACTAAAATATCAAAAAATAATTAAAAATTAAATTAACTTTGACTCAAATCAAACTTAAATTGATAATCAACAAGCTAAATTTAACTCAAATCAAGATGAGATCAAACTTTTCTCATTCACATTTTAGATCGAATCAAAATTTTCAATTCGATCATAATCTAAGGTCGAATCGATTAGAAATCAGAACGTTAACAAACCTAACAATACAAAAATACAAAAAACCCAAAGGTCAGGATTTATCTACCATTGAATTAAAGTTAAATATTCTTTTAACTAATTGGCATTTTCTTCGGCCAATTAAAGTTATCAACCTCACAACAGATATTTTGGCCATAGTTTTGTATCAAAAAACGATAATTATACGAAAGCCAGATAACCCTTAAGCCCTAAACCCTAACGAACTCATTTTCACTCATGGTGAGAGCAATAGATCAATTAAACGCACCTCCTTAGAGGATTTCCACAAAACAAAATCAGATGAGTAAACAACAAAACAGAAGTTTCTGGAGCAAAATTTCATCATATATATTAGAACAAAACCACCCAAGAACCATGAAGAGAATGCAGTTGACATAGTTCTTACCTTACCCGCAGCAAGCAGTCGGATCCGCAGCCCGTGGCCATTCGAACACGGAATTGAAGAAGAACAAACAAGAGGATCCTGTATCCGATTGCCATTAGAAAGAGAGCGAGAAGATTTCCCCATTTTGCATTTCGTGAAGCCGAAATATCGTAAGAACCACGAACTGCTTGTACGCCCGAGATGGCTCTTACCTCTCCAACTGCAAATGAGGTCCCAATGTATTCATTCTCCAACAGCCCCTGCATGGTTAGCAGCCACAAATGAATACATTAACTCGACCGCCTTTGTGATCTTCGAATATATCAAATTGAACTAAGATGACAACATTCACAGTCTATTTCATCATCCGCTTGAAAAAGTTGTGTTACTTATTTGAGCAAACTCTAACTTGGAATAGGACGCCGAGCGTAAATACCAAAATATATAAAACCATTCGAATGGATAAGAAACTGGGTATCATTTGTAGAAATCTACACGAGCAAACTTATAGATTGTACACCTTACACTAGACATGACTAGGGGTCACCAAGGCTTGAACTTAAGACTCTAGCTCTAATACCATGTCAAATTTTTGGTAATCAACTGACCTAAAATTTCAAGATTTTGGGTTAATAGGTGTACCACCCATTCACTTGTGTATTGGGCCCAACTTGAAATATCTCTACTAAAAAGTGATATTAAAGAAAATAATTCACTGGCGATCAAGTAGTTTATGCGGGTGCTCCTATGCGTCTCTTAGGCTCAACCAATGTTGCGTAAAATCTTGAAGGCTCACACGGTACCTCCAGGTGGTTGAGTTACTTGAGTAGGATCTTGATTTGCATGCACTTGATATGTTAAATGGCCTATTTGATGGAGTAAGAACAAAATTTTTTTTTTTCGATGTAGGGTAGGAACTATGTTGATTCTTTTGTAAGGGCAGATTATTGGAAATGAGAATGCACGTGAGCAATTATGATGAGCTATTTGTTTTTATGATATATTTGTTTTGAGATTTGTGAAAGAACTATAAAAAAATTAGTATCATTTTGGGATGTGGGTAGGATGTAAAAAACATTTGTGTAGAATATGAAATAAAATTGATTTTTATGATTGCAGTTTGTATAAGATTTAAAATATTATTAAGTTAATATTGAAATTTGTGTATAATGCGATCTATAAAGCTAGTTTTAAACTAGCTAAAAGCAAAAAAATAGTTGTATTGACTTGATATACAAGGGCCCCCTATGAAGTAAAATTAGTTTATTAGTGTACTGGGCCAAGATTATATATATCATTATACTTGGCGTTTTGCATTTATACATCATAAATTCCTTGATTTAGATAGATAATATGTGGATAATTCACAATGATATTTATATAGACCAGACCCCCTAACCTTCTTGTCTACCATTTTATAATGATTGCAATGTCAGGTACCACAAAGAAGAATAACTCATGAATTTCCAAAGCGGACAATACATCTCTATCTAAATCACGGGATGTTGCATAAACAGTGCTGGAGTCGTGAAGCTACTTTAAATATCAGCCACCTGAAAGATGGTTTAAAATTTAAAACTCAAAGATTTAAGTAGCTTGAAACTTTAAGCTCATATAATATTTTCTCTAAATTGTTTCCAAATGCGGCCAACTAACCTGGATCGAGTAAGTGTGAAATGCAATATAAGATAAGGGGTACTTCCAAATTGGTTCAGGAAGATCATTTCTGATCCTGAAATATCCCGCTACTAGCATCATTATAACCTGCGTGCAGAAAATAAAGAAAGAAAAAAATATCTTTGCTGAATCCATAATAGTATAGATATACCAAAGAAAGCCAAAAACAAAAAAAAAAAGTACTCCTTACATTCATAAAAACCAAGGTCAGGAGACATGAGAAGACCTCCAAGAATATATAAGCAACAACTGAAATCAGTCCTTCACTTGCCAAAAGACACATGAAAATGTTTAGAACAAAGTACATAAGCACGCTAAACTCATTTCGCATGCCGCTGAGAAAATAGAAGACCAAAGTAGAGGAAATGGAAATGAGGAACAGGAAAGGTATGCTGGCAAACAGGTGGCTGAGTAGGAAAACGGTCACTCCAGAATGTTGATTTGATTCCTCATGTGTGAATATCTGCAATAAATGAAGCTACGTGGAATAACTCCCTGGTTCCAGATATGAAGAAATAAGAAAAGTTAATATGGGCGTTCCATCATCATCATAATCACCATCAGGCCATTAATCCCTACAATCCAGGGTGAGCTTTTAACATGACCAATTAATCTTGATTGATGCAACCTACGGTGATAACCCTCGCATCAAAATCATTTTATAACATCTAACCAAGTTACATTCGACTTACACCTTTTAATTAGTTGAACAACCTCCCTTAACCAAATTGTTGTCTAGTCAGCTTTGACGACACCTCTCTAAGTTGAAAATTTCCATACCACTAAAGAGTAAACTCTATGATGTCATCTTTGGGAAGATGACTCCAAGAAGCACAAAATTTTTCGTAAAACATACCACAGATTTCAAGACATTGGCAATTCTATAGAAATTGAACAAGAATATCTCCTCATTGAATAGCCAAAAAAAAATGGAAAAGCATTAAACTAATTACAAAATTAGCATAGCTTTAGAGGAAACTTATAAGGCACTTAACTAATTACAAAATTAGACTAGGCCGTGATTCCGGGAAGTGTTTCCATCTTGCCATTCTATGATGCTACGTAATCACTCTAGTGGCACCATTAATTGTTCAGACCGTTCATTTGATAGCTTAACATATGATGAAGGAATTCAAAGAACCCAAACAATATATAACAGAGTGAAAATGCTTCACCTTAATTTCTTTTATATGGGCAGGTAGTCCAGCAACACCAAGCAATGACATGAACGAAACAAAAACAAATATTGCCGAGACCCTAACCTGCAGAACGACATAACAAAAAAGAGTGATGCTCTTATCTGAAGATTATATGCACATAAGAACGCCCTAAACTGCAAGGTAACTCTGTAAATGATATTTTTTCAAACATTACATAGGACGCAATCTTCATGCATAAAGTCGAATTCAACTTCCAGTTGAGTTGTAACAAGTGGATGTAGTGAAATTTTTTTTATGCATATGCTGGACAATTAAGTTAAAACATATTTCAGGGAGCCATCCCAATAAGAAGCAATGCAATGTAAGTGGCCAATTATACATGGCATTTAATCAAGTAATACAAAATACAAAGAATAGGCAAGTTTCATCAAAAGGCCATGAGCCTACCATTACAGATGACAGAGAATGGCCAATATTGTAGAATACAGTGCCAATTGAAAGTGTAAGCATCATATATAGTAAAAGGCGAACCCAAAAATACTTCCACTCTCTGGACATGGTTAATAAAGATCTCCATACTAACACAAGAATTCGGATGATATCATTGGGCCTTCCCTTGCTTTTCAAATAAGGGCCCTCCTGCAACATATGAACCAATGATTAACCACTGATAAGTCACAATGGCGAACAGTGGGCAGGGAAAGGGAAGAAGTCAAGAGGATGATGAGAAAAGTGCAACAGTGGAAGAAGGTTGTAGAAGAAGAGAATAATAAGAATTAAACTTATTTTATCAAAGTTATTGAATTCACAAGTATTAAATTTCCCAAATCCTAACCTGTAAAACAAGCATGCCATACGATGATATGAATATGATGAGATATGAATGTAAAAATATAGGATTCATTTGGTTGGAGGGTTATTTTTGGGTTTGAGAGAAAATATATTAATATACATATATAAGTATGATATAAAATAATTGAATTTTAATATTGGAATTTGTCTTGGATGGGATGTGAAACAAAATTGAATTTTAATGTTGGGGTTTGTCTTGAATGTAAATAAAATTTAATTTTCCATATTTGATTTTGTGTTTGATGTAAAATAAAGAATAAGAAAACATCTTGGGCTCATTTTAGACTTGAACAAGAAAAGACCAAGAAGTTGGGTTAGGTTTAGATAAAAATATATTAATTATAAAAAACCAACAATCAATTTGGTACCCTCCATATCCCACAAGTAAATCCATTATATCCCTGACTTATCCAAGCAATTAATTTACCTTGTTTAAATATAGATACACCATGCGATGTATTTAATACATATCTAGGGCATATCCAAAAATATTTAATACAAGGATAATATGCCTACATCAAACCTATAGAAGTATCTATAGTTTCTAGATCCTAACACATCTATGTGATGTCAGTCGGTCAGTTATTTTAGGGGACAACAATCTCGATAGAGATTTCTAAAGGGAAACACACTCGCAACAAAGTTTTACATACTATGAGTGTGTTTGTTTGCAGAGATTACTATTAACTAAGTTAAAGTTAATCTTTTATGTTGATGTTAGATCTTGAAAGTTATATATGATGTGAAACAAAATTAGCAATTATATTAGGATGTATCAGATGTGAAATTAATCATAATGTTGGCATGTGTGAAGAGTGTAAAATGAATTTAAGTTTTTTATTTTGAATATGTCAATGATGTGAATATAATTATATTTTAATTTTAAGATATGTGCATAATGTGATGTCAGGTTAAAGTTGACACATTAAACTTCCTGGCTAAAATAAACCCATAATAGTGGTATATTTGGAATTTCAAATATGAAAACTTTTTTGGCTTGGGGCCCCAAATAGTTCAGCACCAAATTACAGGGAGTTACATGTGCAAGGACTCACCTAGCATGCACACGTGGCTCTCGATGATTGGCCCAGAATGATGCATGCAAAGAACCCAAAATTTTTTCTTATTTCAGAGGTATTACATAAACTCTGACTGGGTTATGGTCAAAATTTGATGTCTACTAAATTTTGAATAAATGTCTCCTCCCTCCTAGTCTGAATTGTTCATAGTGAGTCTTTTTGGTTTCATTGACCCAAGATGTAGCCTTGATTTAGGGTAAGCCTCCTATTTACATTTTGGTAGTATTTTGTTCTTTGTGTTTAAGCCATTTGGTAAAACAAGGTAATTGAAGAAGAATTTATGGACATTAAGTCCACAGACATCTATCAACCTTTCCCGACATTCCTCTTGATAACTCTTTTAAAGGTTGTCAAAAATAAATGTTGACTTAGCTTGAACTTGGATATTTGACCCACTGAACTTATTAAGGTTATAAATTAAGAGTGGCCAGCTCTTTGATCAATAATTAGAATTATATCTAGACTTTAAAATCCAGTACCAAGCACAGTTATATAGGCTTATAAAAAAGTCATCACGTGGTAGCAGAAAGGTCAGCATAGTCGCACCTTCTCTGTAAGCCTCACTATCATGGATTCAACAGCTGCAAAGTCAGCCGATGATTTATATGTTGCTTCAAGTGTACGGATTGCAACAGCTGTATCCATATTTACAGAAGAGAAATCTCCATGATCATCCTGTTACACGCATGTCATAGATTCATACATGAAATACTTGATAAAAATATAAGTGTAAAAAGAAGATATAACACAAATGTAAATGGGAAAACTTAAAGAGGGCAGAAAAGGCAACATCAAACACCTGAAAGTTTTTGCACATGGCTATGATCCTGTCAAAATCCGTATTAATTGCTCGCAGAAAGTGATCTGATGGGCTTTGCATAATTGGGCAAGGAAATCCAGCATTAGAGAAGTGCTGCATCAAAAATGACAGTTTTTCTCAACCACACAAGAATCTGACAAAAAGTACAATAATATCTAACAATATTTGCAAAGAACTGGTTGAAATACTGATGTTGAAGTTCATGCTGTTGGTTCCTACCACAGTATCTTTCTTTTCACGTTTGAAACCAAGTCTAAGTTAGTGTGTTACTGATTTGTGCTCTAGTTTGTGTCATAGGATTGGATTTTATGATACAGCTCTAGCCATGCAAACTAGTAAACTCTTGGTGTGACTCTTGAAACTATGGTAATCAAGTGAAGTGGATGAAATCAAGGATGAGTCGGAGTGCAATAACTATCTCATGTGCCATAAGATGAAACATCAGATTATTCAAGACTCTACAGTGAAACAACAAAGCAACTAGAAGAGACCAAAACATTTCGAGTGTATTTTGGGCTTGTTTAGTTCAAGGCTAAAAAAGCCAAATATTTATTTTATTGTTATTATTCCAAATTCATCATAAATTCCAACAATTTTATTTCACATCTAATACAAATTTCAACATTAAAAATCAACTTTATTTCACATCCAACACAAATTCTAACATTAAAATCAACTTTATTTCACATCTTACTTATTTTCTTTTTTTTGATAGAGAAAACTAATGCATTTTCACTCTAGCCCAAAATAGCCCTCCAATCAAATGAGAGCAATGGGTTTGTTTCAGGTAGACTATGTTATAAAATCGAATGAATTATGTGTTTGATGTAGAAGATGACCAGTTCAATGGGAATCTGGATCAGCTAAATTCAAATGGTTCAATTTATCTCAAATAGAGTTCAAATTGACCAAGATGAGTTGAAATTTGGAGCTATTTATGAAGGAATCAAAGATCAAGAGCCAGACTGTGATTTCTTTATTAGAACTTAAAAGTAGTCAAATCCCTAATCTGACCATTGAGCTTTCCTTGTGCGAACCACAACGTATCCTATCATGCGATGCTGCCCATGGGGATTTCAAGCACAGTGAAGATGATGTCGCGCCACACCACCATGATCATATATCAGAGCACCTATTCCAGGTTTATCCGCGCACATGATGTCCATCGGCTTTGGTGATCACACACAACCACCAACCCTTACTAAATGTAGAGTTCTTTTCTCCATCTCTTTTCTGTTGCCGCAAAGGCTTCTCAAGAGGAGGGTGAATTAAGAATAATAGAATTTTAAATCTAATTAGATGATTAGAATGAGCATGCTTAGAAATTACTTCTTAGTTCTAAGAGATTGATTTTACAAATAGATCTACTAAAATATGAGAACTGAATATGCAACCAGAACATGAGGTCAATTTCAAAAATCAAACTCAGCACAAAAATATGAGATTTTGCAACAGAGTGAGATCAGAATTTGAGAACTTTAGGTTTATGTATTACAATAAAGTTTTACATAAAAATACAAATGTTTTGCTTAAATTTAAATTTGATTTATAGTATAGTATATCAATTTAATTAAATAAGCAAGAATCAACACACAGAGAATACAAAGAATTTATAGTAGTTTGGCCTCCCGCCTAGTCCACTCCTCATGCACCTCGAATGAGAATTTCACTATAACCCCGACTTTTTATGGGAACCAAAGGCGAACAAACCCGTTACAATTCTCTAACTTTTTATAGGAACCAAAGCCAAGCAAACCTACACACCCATGATTTTTTGTAAGAACCAAAGCCAAGCCAACCTACAAACCTCCACTATGGAGAAAAAGATAGAAAAAATGGATTTTGCTAAACTAGCTAGCTTAAATTACCATACAAATATAAAAAAATATTACAATGAGACACTCTATGCACGTGCAAACTTGCTAACGGAACACTCGAGTAAATCCAAAACTACCACATATATGAAGACAGTAAGCATTATGAAATTTCAGAGTGAAAAGATGAATGACACAGTGAACACTATCACAAGAAAAACAAAAATTGCTTAATATCCAAGAGTTTCAAAAGATTTCAACAAATGGAACCAAAAAGCTCAAGGAACTAAGAAAAATTGAAGCTCAAAAACTAGCTACAAGAAAAACAGAAGCTTTAGAGAAGAAAAATCGTAGGGATTGAGCTTTCTTATCACTTTGAAGAACATCACAAACTTCTTTTCTTTGAGTTCTCCTTGAGTATTTGTAAGAGTAAGCACTTAGGCGAGTAAACGTTGAAAGCTTAAAGGAGAAAAGTGTGTGCAGCAGCAACAAACCAAAAATAAAAGAAAAACTAAAAAAATAAAATAAAAACTGTTACAGGTTTTATATGGCTAAAAGGAAGATAGCTCAAGCTTAAAGCTATCCAACGGTAACAAGGCAACCAACGGCTCGACAGCAGCAAGGTGGGAAGAAAAACATAAAAAAATACAAAAAATAGAATAAAATAAGATATTTGCCATCAGGTTTTAGGGGATTGTATTTCCAAGATATGTGAGTCATCACGAAGGACAAATCAGGCCAAAAAAAAATGTTCAGCAGGTAATTGAGCTTTAAGACAGAGAATAACAACACACACCACAAGGTAGTGCTCATGGAAAGCCCTCAAGTAATCTTATTTTATCCAAATGCATATTTGGGATAGAATACAAATATTATCACATAATACAATGGTGGTAGCAAGGGACAAGACAATGTGAGATGGCCAACTAGGTTTTCTAACAATAGGAAAACAAGATGGCAAGAGCTTCTAGGTGATGGCAAGTTGCATAAAAAAGGAAACAATCTACATCATTTATCATTGGGAAATAAAGAGAACTAAAATACAATTTTTCTTTCAAATTTTATGCTGAAAATTTCGACTTAATGATGGAAAACCAGAGAGCAAAAGTTAAACTTAATCTCCGTCCAAATTAATAGTAGGCAATTAGTTTGAAGTTAAGCTACACTCTCAAATTAAATTGCTCATAATAATTAATTGATTGAGATTTCAACTTAGCACACAATTAAAACATACCAATGAAAACTAAGAGCTTTCTTACTTAAAAAACCAAAAGGAAAAACATCAGTAAAAACATTGGCAAATATGCATATGCCTACATAAATGTCCTAAAAAAGAAAGTAAAAGAGAAATTCCAATGTAATCCGGCTTTTCTCAGACTTCATTTGAGGCATAATGCTCAATTAAGATAATACAATATTGCTAGCATAAACAAGAGGATTAGTCAACAATAAGTAAATTAATTGTGATCATCAAAATCAAAGGGTTCAACATTTTCCATATAAGCAGGCAGGTATGGTTAAAGGAGTGTGGTTTTGAGATGAACATTTCTCATGTATGGTGAGAGTGAGATTTCCTTTGCTTTACCATCTAGCACAGTTGGTATTTTGGATTAGATCAAGAAGCTACAGAAAGGCTGTGAGCTACAACCCAGGATGTCTGCTGGTTTCTTATAATGGATTGAATCTTTTTTCTTAGCAATTGATTATCTTCATACCTTATTTTAAAGTTTGTTTTGCAGTAGTTTTCACTGTCTTCACTACCTTGTTCCATGGTAGCTGTTTTGTCTAGTTATCTATCTATTTTCTCGAGTACACAAACAATTATAGTACTTAACCTTTTCTTTTTGCAGTCATTTAACTCTATATGCCTTTGTAATGAATACTTGTGAAAATCCATGGGTTTGGTATGTTTTGGAATTTGTTCAAACATTGGTCGAACAAATTCTACTTTTTGCAACAAAAAATGTGGTTGTAGTTTCTTCCTTTCAAGAACATTTTTTCCTCTTCTGCTGGGGTTTTGGAGAGTTTACTTAAGAGTTTCATACCCTAAAAGTCTAAAGAATCTTTTCGCAAATACTCAAAGTGATTTGAAAGAGATCTTGTGTGAGAAATTATGTTCTTGGTGCTCTAGTGATTATTCTCAAGGGAGACCTCCATCGCTCTTCATACGCACATGATTGATTCTAGGAAGAGAGACAATATCTTTCCTTGATTTTGGTTTTCATTCTTTCTTTACCCCCTTGCTTTTTATTTCACATTCATTTAAGAGAAAAAATGAGTGGTGTAATTCTAGACAAGTGCAGTCTAGATAGTGATTCTGAGTGTTTTTTTAGTCAAGTGAAATCTAAAAGGAGAAAAAGTGTAGTGTAGTGAATTTTTTGGGTGCCTTCAGGCCATGGATGCGGACTAAAAAAGCCGAACCACATTATATCGCATGTTCTCATTCTTTCTCTAATTTTAATATTACTTCTGTTTCATCTCATTGTTTCTATTAATGTTTTTGTTCAAGTATAATAGCTTTTATTATTGTGATCGTTCATTAAAATCCCCTTAGACAACATCTAGATCCTACAAAAGAGACATGCAAAATTAACTCTTAAGAAAAATATAAATTAGATTAGCAAATAGGGGGAAAAGGGAAATAACAAGCAATAAAAGCATCTACAGTACAATATTAAATCATACGCCTCATATACAAAAGGAAGATGAGACCTCTTAATGCGCAAAATTACTAATAAATAACTATTTGGAAACACCACAAAAAAACTGCTTATTATGAGATAATCTGTTACTGCATGGGGATGAACAAAATGCAAAACATTAATTTTCGATAATTTATTGTTGTAAACTTTTAAATAGTACAATTCGAGAATTTTACCTGCAAACATGCCAAGGTTTCTCCAAAAAATAATGTATTGCCATTGGAAAGTAAGCAGATTCTGTCAAAGAGACCAAAAACTTCTGTACTGCTTTGGTACATTGTAAAAATAAGGGTACAGCCAGTACTCGCAAGTTTCTTCAGTGTGACCATCAAAAGTAGAGCTGATACACTGTTAAGAAAAGAGTATAACCGGACTTAGAGGACCAGACATTGCAATTCTCTGATCAAAAAACAACTGAGAGCTCAAGAACTTTCTGAAAGCAACCTATCGAGATGGTAAAGTGGTTCATCAATGAATAATATGCGTGGCCTCATTACAAGCTCCCGAGCAATACTTAAGCGCCTCCTTTCACCACAAGGAAGACATTCCATAAAACAGTGACCACCTATGAGCTTGTCTGCATAGTCTCCCAGAGACATTGCGTTGATAGCCTCCTCTACTAGAGCCTTCTTCTGAGAGAAGGAACCACGAAGTTGAAGAAGTGCTGCGTAGTATAAAGACTCTCGTACAGTAAGTGACTCGATCAGGACATCTTTCCGATCAACATATCCCTGACAACATGAATAGTTAGCAGCAACATCCATAACCGGACTTAGATAAAAGCAATCGGTCTCTTGTGTATCAAGATGGGTGAGGGGGGAACCTTTTGCTAGCTATTTTATTAGTGATGTAATTGCACCATTCTAACATGTGTAATAAGTTTGCAATCAAGTAAGTCTTCATATAAACCAAGATAATTACAAGAAAAAGATGTTACTCTGTGATTAACAAATAATTTTGCAGAAATCTATGGTATTTAAGCACTTAAGCAGAATGTTCAACTAGTTATAAGCTTATAGCAGAAGTCCATAGAGAGCTAACCTCAATCTATCAAACACAGCAAATGAAAAACGCCACCACATAAAAAAGGGTACTCTAATATAATCACAGAAAGAGTCAAGTTCAAGCTAGTCAACCATCAAATTCAACTCCAAATAGAAAATTTCAGCTGTGAGAGTTTAATTCAAGTTCATTTTTAAGTGATTTTCTGGTTAATTTGAGCTGAATTACCGTCTTTTTTTTGAATTAAATGTATAATATGTGTTAACAATATCACAAAGAACATTATTAATTAAATTCATATGTATCAAAAGTGTATCTATACTTTAGTATGTTTCACTTAAATTCTTCATAACACAAATACGCACACATCAGGTACCCCATTTATGCAATGTAAAAGCCCAAATACAAGTCATTAAGAATATATGAAGTATACTTGCAGTTGAATTAATCCCCATTCAAGATAGTTAAGTCGTTGACATTGACTCACAGGAAAATTAAACAGGTTTCTAATTGATTACAATTGAAACATTGAGTGATTTTCAAGTTTCAAAGATAATTGGCAGCTCTATGTAACAGGGGTCGTTTTTCTGTAAATCACATGAGTATATGAAATTGACAGAAAAGAAGATAATAGGAAATAGAAAGAAGTTGAAGAAACTTACATAAGATCCATAAGGCATTGGAGATTTCACCCCATTCACAAAAATTTCACCATACATTCTCGCTGGAGCACGTAGTCTACCTAAAAAATCAGAATGCCCAGTGTGACAATCATAAACAAATAGATTAACATGTAAAATTGGGTATTTATAAAACATATCTTTAGTCCCACACTCATGAATCAACATCATAAAGTGTGGCAGGCAAGAAGGAACTACTTTTTATATAGAAAATTTGAAATTATGTATCCTAAATCTTTTTCAAATTAGCAAAGAAGTATAAGTTCTTACATTTAAGATCTAAAGCCATGATAAACTTATATACTTTAACCAATAGGCTACAATTCTTGGCATAGATTGGATGATTAAATTCCGTCTTATTATGTGCATAGCCAAGAGCCAAATTGATATGATTTGCTGATCACTTATTGCAAAAATCAAGTCACTACATTAGAAACATCAATGGTCTCTGATTAGTTCAAAGGAGCATAACCTGCGATCGCCCCTAGCATTGTTGATTTCCCGGATCGAGCGGGTCCCATTATAACCGTAAGTGTCCCTGGCAATGCATACCCATTTGAATTCTTAATCACCTTGTCAGAATACTTCCTCTTTCCCTTTATTGTAACACAAAGATCCTTCCATACAATTGATGCCCCAGCAATCTTTCTTTCGACAATTGAAGAAGAAGCATCTGGAATTGATGGCGACGGAAGCGATCCACTGTTGACCTTTGAAGGCGAAGGTGATGCAGTTGTCGTTGTAATATGGATAGAATCTACCCCCTCCATTGGAGGATCAATCTCCACATCATCCCACTCAGGTGAATCCTCGAATGAAATCGGCCTTCTTAGAGCACCAGGTTTCCTCAAGTAGAAGAAGGCACCAGCAGGTGCTTTACCTATAGGACTACTTGCAGAAGATGAGGATGATCTATAATTATCGGAGTAAGATTGTATTTCTTCCATTACTATTCCTCTCCCCCGTGTTAAATTACTACTTCATTATAAGTACACATGATTTAAGTGCACATGACTAAGAACTTATACTGATTATCTAGAAATCTGAATGAGAAAAGATCATCTTGATGGAGCTTTACTGATTGAGGAGCTTCTGTGAATTTCATTGCCATATCCTGATTAATATTGTTCACTTTAGATGTAACTGAAAAGAAATGGCCTGCACAGATTAGATATTGAACGTAAGATACACAAAAGACTTACTTTCCAGAAAATTCAATTGAAAGGAGAAAAGGGAAAGATCACTTCAATATTTGGATTTCAGAATGAGCACAAGGATTGTAAATTTACTTCATTATCCTACACCAAGACATTGTGAGACCAAAATTCACTAAGTTCAAAATATTCAGTTAACAAAAAGAAAGCTCTCTCAGATTAGCCATGTCAGATAGCATGCCTATTTTTATCTAACTGGAAGCGTTTTCTAATTAGATTATCACACCTAAATGAACAAGAAGGCAAAATACAAGTAGCTGAATGACTCATCTTACAAGATGAAGAAGAGGCTTATTAGCAAAAAAAATAATTGAAGCAGAGGTTCTTAGTAACATTATCGCAGCTAAAGCATCATTTTCAATGAGAATCAACCGCATTCATATAGCAAGAAGACTGAAAGCACCAAGAAACCCTAGCAAACTAAACACTAGCAAACGAAAACAAAAAAATTACACAAAGTCATCCAAAGTACAATGAAGAGGCACTCCATACAGGAAAATATACATTACGAGAACACACACAAATATATTTCCATCCTCTCACCTCCAAAACTAGGCTCCCCCAAAAAAAAAACTAAACCCAAAAGGGATCAATGTAAAAAAAAAAAAAAAAAACAGAACATCTATTGAAACCTTACCGCGCTCTAGCAGCACCAAAACCAACAGTTCCGCTTCTAAAACCAGTCATTGAGGATAAAGGAGTGGGATTAGCAAAACCCATTTTCTTAACTGAACGCATAACTCAAACCATCCTGAAAAAGAACGGAAACGGAGTTCTGCAGGCAGACAACGGCGCTTGATTTCGCTTTCTCCCCGGTTCCCGAAATGCTGCCTTCCCTTTCACTAAAGCTGAAAAAGACTAAAGAGGCGACAGTCGAAAGCTCGAGGAGCGAACGAACGAGCGAGAGGAGAGAGAGAGAGACAGAGAGAGATAGGGCCTCGATTACAGTGGCAGTGAAGCGTAAAGCTCCCTCTCCCTCACAGAGCAAGTGAAAAACAGAGCAGACGGATTTTCTTTGCGGCTTCAGGGGTAAAGAGCAGATGGGTACCTCATTTTTCTTTTTTTAATGAACGGGTACCTCTTAGTTTCCGATATTTGCGTATAGATCACAATAATTTTCAAATTAAATAAATTATTTAATTTTATTTTAATTATTTAACTATTTTTCAAATAAAATCTCCGTCATAAATTCACTAAAAATCATCAATTGAAAATTCTTTTATTCAAATATTTCCAAATCAATTCCAAATATAAGATAAAGGTGAGGGACGAGATAAAAAATAAACAAAAATAATAATGAATTATTGTGAGATAATTTTAGTATGTTGGCATTTGTGATATATAAGTTAAACCTCAAAAAATATTTTTTTATTAAAATATCATAATTATATTAGAAAAAATAGATATATTCTTTTTAAATTACTTCACTAACAAAATAAGAATAATTTCTATATCACAAAACTGTTGTGTCAATAATTAGGGCATATTTGATAAATCAGTGAGCTAATTTATTTTTTTTTCTTTTAATTAAATTAATTTCTACTGAACTAAAGCTTTTAAATAATTATTTTATAAATTTAATACTAAAGTCAATCATAAGCATATCCTTTTTCAAACTTTTTTAGTACTTTAATAGTAAGCAAAGAATTACCATCAAATATAATATCATGTAGTAACTTTTTTTTTTTTTGCTAATTTTATTTTTTTATTTACACATATTTTTGGGTCAAATTTAGTTAAGCATTTAATATTTTTTTGATAGTTACATTTTAATTTTTTACTTATTCTGTTGACCTATTTGAATAAATATAATTGAAATTAATACTAGAACACAATAATAAAAAATAAAAAATTAATAGCTCCTTATGCTAAAATTTCTTTCACTAATTTTTTTAATTAGATCTGTACATAAAGATTATATATTTTATATTTCTTATAATTAAACGCTCATCTATATATTATAATATTTACATATTTAATATTAAAAATTTTATACTTAATTATAAACAATTAAAAATTTATAAATATTATAAAAATATTCTATAACTTATATGAAATTCCACTAAAATGATGATAAAATTGCTGCATGTGGTAGTGAGTTATTATTGTGCATATTTATTAACTATATTTAAAAATAAAGTAAGAGCTTTATTAAAAATAAGAGCAAATTACACCCAGTCTTTGAGTTTAAGGGTTATTATCACACAGGTCCACGATTTTAAAATTATAACATTAGGATTCCTAGGTTTTTCAAAAATTATCATTTGGGTCCTTTTATTATTTTTTTATTATTACAAAATTATTAAAATTACCATTATATCTTTACCCTCCCTCCCTCCAATAGATCTGGCAGCCGTGCGGCCCTGCGCCGCCGCCGGTGGCCTCGCACGACCGCATGACTCCGCCGGC
>JAEMOT010004287.1:38704-59881 GCA_019297695.1 Apostasia ramifera
GCGCAGCGGTCGTCGATTGCATCGCGCACAGAGGCCGCGCGACCCAGCCGCCAGCGGGATCATGCGGCCGTGCGAGACCATCGACGTCGGCACAGGGCCGCGCAGCTGTCAGATCTGTTGGAGGGAGGGAGGAAAAGGTTATAATGATAATTTTAATAATTTTGTAATAATAAAAAAATAAAAAGGACCCAGATGATAATTTTTGAAAATTAAAGACCTAAATGTTATAATTTTAAAAATATAGATTTGTGTGACAATAATCCTTAAACTCAGAGACCTGAATGTAATTTGGCCTAAAAATAATTCTAATATATTATTAAAATAATAAGATTATAGCATGTCCTTTAAAAGTTGTGCGGTGGATGGCACGAATTTCAAAGC
Source organism: Apostasia ramifera (assembly GCA_019297695.1). Lineage (NCBI taxonomy): Eukaryota > Viridiplantae > Streptophyta > Magnoliopsida > Asparagales > Orchidaceae > Apostasia > Apostasia ramifera. The sequence goes on from JAEMOT010004287.1 coordinate 39,086, forward strand.
CCTTCTTGTCACGTCCTTTGAAACGAAAGCGAAAGCTCTACCAATTTGTAATTATTCCTGGTTAATTGTTTCTAGGTGCCAATCAATTAAACCTTTTACAGATTAACGTAAAGTTTTTAAGAAATTACATTCAGGTCACTAAGGTTAGTGTATAATTTTACTTTAGGAATGTATTAAAATAAAATGAATTATTTATATTAAAAATTATAATTTATTAAAAAAATTATATTAAATGTAAAATAATTATATTAAATATAAATAAAATTAATTTTTAAATTTTTTAAAATAAATTAAAGTTGTGATGGCTAGAATGATTATTTGTCAAATAAAAATTAACGTAAATTATTAGTTGCAATCTGGTGGATTAAGTAAATTAAGAAAAGACTTTAGGGACTGTGTTTGAGATTTTGTTATCTTGGCATTAGGTAGGACTGGAAAATAAGTCAAAAATATTTTTGATATTAAAAATAAATAATTATATTATATTTATTTTATAAAAAAATAAATATTAAAAATTAATTTATTTATACCACATATAATTTTTTAAAAATTTAATTAATATTATTTTACATTTTTTATATTTTAATAGAACTAATTTATTTTGGTGCTGCTAAGTTAGCCCTCTTACGTCCATAATTCTTCTACTCATTATTAAGGGTGTTAATATAGAATCATAGATCGAAGATCAAAAATTGATCGAAAATTAAATCGATTTTAGATTAAATTGAAATCGAGTTGATCTAAATGAGCCAACTAACGAGCCAAAAGTTTGGCTCGGTAATAATTTCGGGATAGGTTCGGCTCGATCCAGCACAAAATCGGCTCGAATTAAAATACATTTTATATTATAATACATATATATAATATATGTATATAATATTTATTAAATATAATATATATATATATTATAATATATATATATATATATATTATAAACCGAGCCGATCTCAACTAGATCGAGTCGAGCGATTGACTCAAAAAAAAATTGAATTTTGATTCGTTTTCAAGCCGGCTCGAAAAATGAATCGGAATCGGCTCGAACTCGATTGGAATCGACTCGAGCCGGCTCGAAGTCGAACCCAATCGAGCTCGAGTCAATCGAAATGTAATCAATTTGATTTCGAGCCGGTATTAGCTCGACTCGAAATCGAATCAGTAACAGCCCTACAGTGAGTCATTGGGGTGGGATCCACACGTCTACGTGGCGCGCACTCATCGGATGCTAAACTGGGTGTTATTGGTTTCTTATAATTTAATCTACTCGTAATGGGCATGGGCCTTTGCAGGTCTTTGTAATAGCCTGGGCTTTGCTACGCCTCTTTTAGCAGATTGGGCTTGATTAAAATTCTCCAATTTTTCAGGAAAAAACAAAATAAAATAAAATAAAATCTGTTCATCTGATCGTTCGAATCACTACATATAAATAGATTTTTTTAATTGTTTTTTTAATAATAAAATTTTAAGATAACGAAACTGTAACTTTCACCGTATTGTCTAGTAGATAAATGTCACCTCCGCATTTATAAACATGTCAAATTAAATTAAAATAATATTTATTTTGTTAATAATTTTTAAATAAGAAGTTAAAATATAATTAAATTATAATATATATTTTTTATTTTAAAATAATAGAAATTCTTTATTTAGTAATACCCAATGTTCTTATAGTTTACCAAAACTATATTTAGTTTATATTTTTTGAAATATTTTTATTTAAATTACTAATATTATTCAATTATTTCACTTAAATTTTTAAAATTTAAAAAAAAATTAAAATAAAATTAAAATATAAACTTAATAGATCTTTATAGTTTTAATTTAGAAATATAATATGTAAATTATATGATTCTATCAATAATTTATTGTATAATTAAATTTACTTAATATATTATAAATGAACTTTTAATATATAAATTTGTTCATATTTTTATTTAAATTACTAATATTGTTTAATTATTTCACTTAAATTTTTAAAATTTAAAACAAAAATTAAAATAAAATTAAAATATAAACCTAATAGATCTTTATAGTTTAAATTTAGAAATATAATATGTAAATTATATGATTCTATCAATAATTTATTGTATAATTAAATTTACTTAATATATTATAAATGAATCTTTAATATATAATTTTATTCATGTGAAATATTCAATTATAATAACACGTATCATTATTCATATGAAATATTCAAAAAAGATTATATATTATATATAATCTCTTTTCTAGTTTAATGAGTGATTTATCTGATCTCGATTTTACATTTAAAAATAAGATTGTATTACTACAATCTCGTAATTTATTAAAAATTTATTAATTTCAAAAAACTCATGTCTTATTATACTAAAGAAAGAGTAATATTTTAGCATTTAATATATAATTAATGTAATATATATATATATATGTAATTAAATTTTACTTAGTTTGGCTATTTTTTTAATTTAATATAAATTTTAATTATAAAAATAAAATTTATTTTACATTTAATAAAAATATTAAAATTAATTTTATTTTATATTTTATATATTTTTAAATAATTTTTTTATTAATTTTTTTAAAAAAATATGTTTTTTTGTTATGTAAAAAAATTCGAATCAAATGACCTTTAATATATCAAACTAAAATGTTTAATATTTAAATTATAAGTTTGCACCTATCAAAAAGAATTATAAATTTGTAAATTCATTTATTATATTATAAATATTAAAAACGGCTCTGCATCTTCGGGCTTCCGCAAAGATCCAACAGCGAACAAGCCATCCGATCAGCAATCCACCGCTTACATTTAGCAAATCAACGGCCGGATGTCATTCCACGTGCGCATTATTTTCGCGGCACGCAATCTCCTCCGAGGACTAAACTCTTTCTTCCTCCCCTCTTTTCGTCGTCGTAGTCGTCGTCGTCTCTCTGTTTCTTCTCTTCCTCTCTCTCCCTTTCTGCTTAGATTCGGCTTCTGCGACTCGGATCCGATGGCGGATCATGGCGAGGCTTCCTCTTTGGATCCGTAAGAACACTTTCTTCTGGTTTCTGTGGCTTTTACGATCTTTATCGTGGTGATTTGCTAGTTCTGAGGTTTGTGATGCGATTTTGCCTTGTTTCGTTGCGGCCTCGGGGGATTTCAGAAAATCGGGCAAGAAGGATTTCAGCACTGCGATTCTGGAGCGGAAGAAGTCTCCTAATCGGCTGATTGTGGACGAAGCGATCAATGACGACAACTCCGTCGTGTCGATGCACCCGGAGACCATGGAGAAGCTGCAGCTCTTCCGTGGGGACACCATCACGCTTAAGGTATGTTGGGCCTTCTTTGGGGCGAGTTTTGTGTTGTTGTATGAGGATTTGGTTAAGGAGTGGTAGATCTGTGGTTTTCATGCGGTTGGAGATGTGCGTTGATTTGCTAGTGTTTAGGGTTTTCCGGTTGAATCAACGAAGCAATGGATAAGTCTTGGTGCAGACTGTACAGAATTAAGGTTTTTAAAATGGTTCGTTGTGCCTTATTTCATATGTCAATATAGGAGAGTTCTCGTTAATTGTGTTTTTGGTGGTTCCTCGAGGTTTTGATAACAGGACTGGCACAAACAGTAATGAATGCTTGAGGTTGCCTTATACTTCAGTTGCTTTTAGTTCCGCTTTTGAATGCAAGCCGAAGTTTATGGACCTGTTTGGTTATTTCCTTCCCCTTATTTGTTTGTTATGTGCTGAAGTAATATCATTATCTTGTTTTTGATACTTATAGGGAAAGAAAAGAAGAGATACGATTTGCATCGTTCTTGCTGATGAAACATGTGAGGAGCCTAAAATCAGGATGAACAAAGTTGTTCGATCAAATCTCAGAGTGAGGCTTGGAGACGTGGTTTCTGTCCACCAGTGCCCAGATGTCAAATATGGAAAGCGTGTGCATATACTACCAATTGATGACACCATTGAGGGCGTCACTGGAAATCTCTTTGATGCATATTTGAAGCGTGAGTTCCATTCTCACTTTGGCTGAACTTCAAATTCCCAATTTTTGTTTTACTTCGATCTGCAGATTGTAGCCTGTACTTTGCTGGGTTGATTTTTTATACTTTTTTTTTTTGTTTTAAGCGATGCAATTGTTTTCATCTTATAATTAGGTAATCGTTGTCAAACTGTTATATAATGACCCAGGAAACCTCCTCCTTGACATTGGGCATGATGTCTAGTATAAGATTGGATCTGTAAGCACTGATTGTTTCAACTAGGAACCACAAAGTTTAGAATGTGACATAGAATGTGGTCACCTCACTTGACAAGCTTTTCAAGTGTTTTAGGGAAGCATGATACAGTGGAGCCTTGATGTATATTATGCTGAGCAACTTATTATGTCAAGATGGTACCTTTTACTCTTCTTTTGTTTGTATGAATGTTAACTTGATCTGCATCAGCTATCCATTATATTTTAGCTGTTTCTCTTTAGCATTATGCTTGAAATATGGCATCTAAAATTTGTGAATTTAGTTGTTCTTCTTAAGTAGGAATACCATCCACCTTTGGAGGTGCCCTCCAGTATTTGCTTGGTGCGGGCTTTGGTTGCAAAATGGGCCTTGTGCAGCCATAAGTGAGCACTGCTTTACTATTGATTCATGGATTTATCCAAGGAAGCCGGATGAATTTCATTTTTATTTTCATCCAATGGTGATGAGCAATTAAGCATGGTGTTTAGAAATTTGTAGAGCACTGCATTTAGCAAATAGTTTTAAATATTTTTTTGAGATATTGAGTTTTACATGTTTGTATGGTGTGAGATGTTCCGCCCTTCTCCTTTCAATTCTGGAGACTCAATCTAATCTTTCACTTTTATAAATTTTTTTTTCTGGGGAGAGGGCTCTAAATGAAGTGATTTAAATTTTTTTAATCAAGTGATTTAATTATGTACTTGAGATTTCATATTATTTTTGCCTTTACTTTTTTTTGTGTGTTAACATAATATTTTTCATGGATGACTTGTTTGCTACCTTCATTGGATTATTTGCTTGATCTTAACTCTAGGTAACACAATGTAATTGATAAACTATCAAAATTTCTATGTGATGTAAAGATGCCCATCAAGTTAATGGAAAAATTATCATAATTCTTCTATCTGATTAGCAATGCTATTTGGGAGTAAGTGGTGGGTAATTAAGTGAGAAAATATCCATATGCTTAGTGTGTTGGATATGCGCATGCTTCAATGGATGAGTGGTCACACTAAGTTAGATCATATTAAAAGTGATTGTGTTTGAGAGAAAGTGGATGTGTCACCTATTGAAGATAGGGATGTTAAGGTTGTTAAGTCAAACCCATTGTTGACCTATAATTGTGAGGTGGTCCAAATCACGATAGTAAAGAGAGGGAGAAGATAAAGAAATGACTTGGGATTAAGGTTGAGAACGATCCGAGTTCGAGTCGAATCATTCAAGTCTCGAACTCGGATCGATGGTTTACATATAGGATCGAGCTCGACTCGAAGTTCGAATCTGACGAGTTTGATCTAGCTCTGCTCGAAAATTTTCGACTTCGAGCCTGCTCGAATAATAATCAAGTTGGCTCGTTCATGGATCGTGCTAGCTCAAAAAATACATAATTTTACATTAAATAATTTTAAAATAATTAAAACACATACAAAAATCATATATGAACAAAATATCATGTATAGATAAAAATTTACTTCACAAAATAAAAAAATTATACTTTTATTTCCTAGAATTATTATAATAAGCACAATACATGTGTACAAATACAGAGTTTTGTAATATTACAACACGAAAAACTTTTAACCTTTCTATTTTTACTACAAAGTACTATGCAGAAATAATAAATAGTATTTGATAGTTGCAAGTTGCATCTCGTAAAACTTGAAGTAGTCTCAGTGATACAATGTTAGCAATGCTACAATTGTTTATATTCTCAACCCTCAGTAATCACAGCAACCAGTGATCCAGTACGTAACAACAAATATAAAACCTGTGAAAAAAATAAACCACCAAAGAAACCAAAAGATTTAAAATCATGTAAGATTTGAGATTTTAAAGTCCCTCAGAAAATCTATAAAATTGATAATCTAAGTTTGCATTTATACAAAACCAGCTATTATTGCTGCATATCAAATATGAAGCCTCAGCAATTAGTGCAAGTATCTGTTCATTATACATTTCATTTTATGCTTACTAAAGACCCAATTGTAAGTTTGGCTAGTAGTTTAAAAATTATTTGATTCAATTTTTTTGTTATTACCCTAATTTATTCATTATTTATCTACAGTATGACATATTAATAGAGGAAAATTTAGATGCTTCAATTTCAAATAGTTTGGCTAATTCTTCAGCCTTGTGACTGTTGCTGACTAAATTTTTTTTGGGAATGTGCTTCACTTTTATTTGGAACTTGCTTCACTTCTTTTTTGGTGAATACATGCAGGCACTGTTTTTATCTTTTGAAATATTTTTTAGATTGTGAAGTAAGTACTCAGTGCAGTTTGTTATAATGTTATTGTCTCTCAATGCTTAATCTATTTAGATAAATATTCACTGATTGATTTTATTTTATTTATTTATTTTCTTTACTTGGGTTAGAGATTTGAGATTGTGCCCTACGATGTAACTCTGTAAAAAATTGAATGGCTAATTGGTTGAGTCCACAGACTTCCTACATTTTGGTGTTATTTTTTGTTGCATATGGCTTGTGTGCTGCCCTTATCCAACTTTCAGTAAAACAAGTGCATCAAGAGTTTTTGGAGAAATAGCACTTCGATAATCCCCTAACACTTTTCCACCGGCACTAAATGCAAATTCTAAAGCAACGATTGTTATCGGGATAGTAAAAATATCTTTAGCTATTTTCGATAATATTTTGAACTTGATTAACATTTTCACCAATCAAGAATATTAAAATTTGTATCAGAATATTTTACTGTTAGTTTTTCCAAACAGATCTCCAAATCTATCTTTTGGGGTGCTAAGGGACTACTAGAATTAATATAGTCATATAAATCAGATAATGCATCTCTTATAGAATTACTAAATTGCAAACAAGATAAGCCAACTTGGCCACTTGATCCTACTGCATTACAAGTTCTGTCAACTGTATAAAATGCAAATAATTCATGCAATGCTTCAGTTACTATTTTCATCTTTTTATCAATCTCCTTTTGCACATAAATCTTTGGATAACAGCTTGTAAGATGAAAATACAAAATATTCTCCTCTTGCACATAAATGATGACCATAGCAGTTATTTTCATAATTGATGACCATAGTAAGCTTGTAAGATTGGATAAATGTGCTAAGGGACCACAATATTTTAATAACTGATATAGTAAATATTTTGTATAGTTACTATAGTTACTATAGTTACTATAGCTATTTTCAAAGATTTTAGTGGTCCCTCAACACATTTATGGAACTATAGTAAGCTGTAGTAATTATAAGGTTCTAGTTGTCCCTTAGCACATTTATCCCTTAGCACATAAATGATATAGTAAATAAAATAAATAAAATAACTGTCTTGACGTCCCTAAGCTATAGTAAATATTTTGTATAGTAAGCTATAGTAAATATTTTGTATAGTAAGCTATATTCTCCTTCATCTTACTTATCAAACTTCTCCTTCATCTTTCTTGCCATATCGGCTAAGGTTGAAAATTCAGTTTATCTAACACATTTTTAATCATAACTAGGTTGGATAAAAATCTGTTTGTTGTAGGATATAAAGATCCCGAAAAAACTTCAGTAATAGAGTTAAAAACAAATAATACTTCACGAATTCTCTCGTATTATTATCATTCAAAATCTAATGGCAACCAACAATAATTTAAATCTCTAGAAGCATATTCAGGGAAAACACTCTTATAAAAGAAGGCTGAATCTAGCATCTTGTATGTCGAGTTCCACCTAGTTGGGACGTCAAGACACAAACCTTTTGTGTGGACAATCCCAACTGCCTAGCAATCTCTCCAAATTTATGCAATCTACTAGGAGATCTCTTGATAAACAGTATACTTTCTCTAGCTTTGTCAATTATCTTCTTTATAACTTTGATGTCATCTTGAATCATTAAATTCAATATATGTGCTGCACATCTGACATGAAAATATCTACCCAGAAATTGAAAACTACATTTACTAAATAAAGACTTTAAATTTCTAGCTGCTATATCATTTGCTGATGCATTATCTAATGTGATAGTATCAACCTTACTTTGAAGCCCCCACTATAGTAATATATCAGAAATGGCCTTAGCTATGACAGTGCCTATATGTGGAGGGTCTAGGTCAGCAAAACTAAGGATCCTAGCCTGTAAATTCCAATCCACATCTATATAGTGTGCCGTAAGACAAATAACCTACTGTTTGGTTCGAAGCCCAACAATCACAAGTCAAAGAAACTCTCTCAACTAACTTTAGATTATTTTTTAACTTCTCCTTCTCCATCTCATATACTTTTAAACATTCATTTTTGATGGTGAATCTTGAAATTTTTCTGTAGTTTGAGTTTAATGACTTCAATAAGATGTTAAACCATCGATGTTCAACTATCATAAAAGGGTACTCATGTGCAATAATCATTTTAGCAATTGTAGCTTTCACTCTACTATGACTGTAAACAGTAGAAACACACAAAAAAGCTACAAGTTCATGATCTTCTATATCTTCTAACTCAACATTAAAAAGCTTCTGCCTTTTACCTATCATCTCACCCTCATCAGTTTTGCTATAATGATAAGCTTGTATATGTCTATTTAACCGAGAGTTAGTGCCAATTTTTTGCTTGACATAAACTTTGCTATCGCAATTGCACTTTCATTTTTCAACAGCCTCTCCCTTAGCTATCACAGACACAGAAGTGAAGTGCTTTTTCAACAGCCTTGTCCTTAGCTATCACAGACACAGAAGTGAAGTGCTTCCAAACATCAGACCATTGTTTGATACCTTTTTGTGTTTCTACTTCAACATCACCCTCAGGCAATGGTAATACATGCTCCTCATTACTAAGAGCAGCAGCAATAGTTTCAACAATTGCAGGTTTTGCATCTTGCTGATTGGAGCAGCTATTAGAGTCATTTGAATGGTTTTGGATTGACATTTCTGACAGAGACACAAAAAGACATCAAATGGAATGTAATCATACTATGAGAGTGATAGCTAAGTGATAAACTGATAAGCTAACAACCTAACACGTATAAAGAAATAAACTAACTACAATAATAACATAACATTAATTTGCATGATAGACATCAATATACATAATATGACTCTGAGATGACCACAAAAAACTGCAAAAAACTTGTATGATAGAACTATGGGATAACAAAATTTAGCAAACGAAAATCCAAAGAACAAATAATAGCAATTTAGCAAAACTCCAATTTGCACAAGTTTCGTGATGATACTAGAACCATGAGATAATAGCAAAATATTAACTTGCATGAAAATGTTATAGGATAATAAAATTTAGCAAACAAAAACCCAAAAAATAAATAATAGTGGTTCAGCAAAACACCAACTTGCACAAGTTTCGTCATGAGATGAGGACCACGAGATAATAGCAAAATATCAACTTGCATGATAGGGCTTTGAGATAACAACAATGGACAGCCAAAATTCTTTAGAAAATATAACTCAAAGCCAAAAATCCAACAAAAATAGTAAAAGTCTACACTGAGAAAAACTGAGAAAAAATACTGAGAATCATAAGGAAAATAAATGATAGAAACGGAGAAAAATCAACTAAATATAATTATGCAAATAGAAAAAACACTAGCTCATAAGTCACAAAACTATCAAAGAAGCTGAAAAAATGAGCACCGAAAGGGAGAAACTACACGTTGATGTCCAAAAAAGCTTTGGTAGCACAAATAGTTATTGTAATCAAAATTCATGAAAGAGAAGAAGAGAGAGGCCACTTCACCTGACGATCGACTGAGGGCCGGTCGACTGGCTGAAATCTCAGGGTTTCTCCAAACGGAAGGACCGAAGGAGAAGCAGAGACAGAAATCTTAGGATTTCTTCGAACGGAAGGACCGAAGGAGAAGCAGAGATAGAAACGTTACGGTTTCTCCGAACGAAAAGACTGAAGGAGAAGAGGAGACTGAAATATTAGGGTTTCTTCGGATGGAAAGACCTAAGGAGAAGCGGAGACGGGGTCACGAGAGTAGATAAGGATAAGATATTTATATGGTTAATGGACAGCTCTAATCATCTCATATTGATCCAACGATTATCTAAAAGCAGAACATTCCAGATACCGTTTTATAAAATTAAATAATAAAAAGAGACAAAACCAGGTTTTGATCCTTCGCTAGTTGGCCTAAAAATTCTGAATTACATATTTGCCAACTGGACAAGAAATAACATTTAGGCCTTGTTTGGTTCGAGCATTTTTTTTAGATAAAAGAAAAATATTTTATTTTTTAAATTAATGGAAGATAAATTTATTTTAATATTAAAAAATATGTAAAATATGAAATACTTTAAATTCTAATATCCGTATTTGTATTGGATGTGAAATAAAGTTAATTTTTATAGTTAAAATTTGTGTTGGGCAAAAAAACTGCCTCGAACCAAACAAGGCATTAGTGTTATGAAATAAATTATATATACAAAATTTAATGATAGTAATATCAACAAGCCAAGTTCGATTCGAGTCGATTCGAGCCGACCATGGCTTGAACTCGGCTCGGAAAATACATCGAGCCAAAAAATTGGCTCGTGGCTCGGCTCAAACTTTTCGATTCGAGCTCGATTCCAGCTAAATATTGAGCGATTTTCGAGCGATTTTCAATCTTCAGGCTAAACTCACACCCATATTTGGGATATGGCATTAGACATGTCACAACTCACTTGGTCTAATTAGAGGGCTTTGTGTTAAATAGAACTGAATGCGGAAGTCAAATTCATGTAGCTATTCTCAAATAGTTTGGGATCTTTGCTCTGCTGTTGTAAAATATGAAGTGAGCTATCCTGATTTTTGTATTGTAAATCTCTCAAAATTACTCGCGATGTTGAAAGTATTGGCGATCCTTACTTTGTCAGGTCAAACTATAAATGAATATATTAATGCTGCATTTTATACTTCACGTGCATGTAGAACTAGAGAGAGATCATTTGGATACTTCTGCCCTCTTCCTCATTTGAGATCTGTCCTCATTCTCAGCATAGGTGTAGTGCCTATAACTGTTTTCCTACTGTAAAATGACTATTGGTTATGTAAGTTGTATATTCTGTTGATTTATTTCGATGAACCTTTTTGTCCATCTTGAAGCTACTCTAACAGGTTCTACAATTTCTTCACTTTAAATTTTTTAACTTATTTTTGAAGTTATTCCATGCATGCTATACGTGTATAGTGCAAGCAATGCACTTGCTGAAACCTAATATATGCTTATTCATTATGCCAATTCCTTTTACAGCATATTTCCTGGAGGCATATCGTCCTGTAAGGAAAGGAGATCTCTTCCTTGTTAGAGGTGGCATGAGAAGTGTGGAGTTCAAGATTATAGAAACTGACCCGCCAGAGTATTGTGTGGTGGCTCCTGACACTGAGATCTATTGTGAGGGAGAGCCTGTTAAAAGGGAAGATGAAGACCGACTTGATGAAGTGGGTTATGATGATGTGGGTGGTGTAAGAAAACAAATGGCTCAAATCAGAGAACTTGTGGAGCTTCCTCTACGACATCCTCAGCTTTTTAAATCTATTGGTGTTAAACCACCTAAAGGTATCTTGCTCTATGGACCACCAGGCTCTGGTAAGACGTTGATAGCTAGAGCTGTTGCAAATGAGACTGGGGCCTTCTTCTTTTGTATTAATGGTCCTGAGATAATGTCCAAACTAGCTGGAGAAAGTGAGAGCAATCTCAGGAAAGCTTTTGAGGAAGCAGAAAAAAATGCTCCATCTATCATTTTCATAGATGAAATTGATTCTATTGCTCCCAAACGAGAGAAAACTCATGGAGAAGTTGAGAGGCGTATTGTTTCTCAGCTTTTAACCTTAATGGATGGCCTCAAATCTCGTGCTCACGTAATTGTTATTGGAGCTACCAACAGGCCAAACAGTATTGACCCAGCCCTTAGAAGGTTCGGGAGATTTGACCGGGAAATTGACATTGGAGTGCCAGATGAAGTTGGACGTTTGGAAGTTCTCCGCATTCACACAAAGAACATGAAGCTATCTGATGATGTAATCTCGTGCCCCAGAGAATTTTTCTTGTTATCTTTGTGAAAATAAACAACGTGCTTGTTTCTTCACTCCTTTTTATACTGCAGGTTGATCTGGAGAGGATAGCTAAAGACACTCATGGCTATGTTGGCTCTGATCTTGCTGCACTTTGTACTGAAGCTGCTCTTCAATGCATTCGAGAGAAAATGGATGTCATCGATTTAGAGGATGAATCCATAGATGCTGAGGTACTCAATTCCATGGCTGTCACAAATGAACACTTTAAGACTGCTCTCGGATCCAGCAATCCATCTGCACTCCGTGAAACGGTGGGCCTTGTGAATTAATTTCTGGAAACTGTCCTAAGTTTTAGTCACATCCTGAAATTTTATTGTCTAATATTCTTTTAATTTCATGAGCAGGTTGTTGAAGTTCCGAATGTCAGTTGGGATGATATTGGAGGCTTGGAGAATGTTAAGAGGGAACTGCAAGAGGTAATTATAGAGGAAGGAAGCGTATCAGCGGTTTATCCATTGTATAGTTAGATTATTATCAACGTATCAGCGGTTTATCCATTGTATAGTTAGATTATTATCAATAGATTGCTATATCTTCTTGCAGACTGTGCAATATCCAGTGGAGCATCCTGAGAAGTTTGAGAAATTTGGTATGTCCCCTTCAAAAGGAGTGCTGTTCTATGGTCCTCCTGGCTGTGGCAAGACTTTGCTTGCCAAGGCAATTGCTAATGAATGCCAAGCCAACTTTATCAGTGTCAAAGGGCCCGAGCTACTTACCATGTGGTTTGGTGAGAGTGAGGCAAATGTAAGAGAAATCTTCGATAAGGCCCGACAATCTGCACCATGTGTCCTTTTCTTTGATGAGCTTGATTCGATCGCCACTCAGGTTTGGTTTGATCTTTAATTATGCATTCTATTTTCTTGACTAGTTTATTCACTGGGAGACTAAGTTATAGAGATTCACATGTGGTTGGCTTTTTATAAGTATTGGAGACAACATGGTCCACGATGGTAGGGAAATAAAATATTGTGAAGAAATAATATTGGGAAGTGGTAATTTCTGCCTAGGTCTGTGAGGTTTAACTAATCTTTCATATAATTCCTCATTGTTTGATGCATTTCACATGTGGCTCCTGGGATCGTTTCATTTTTTTTGTTACAAGTAGAAGAGGGACGGAGGGAGGGCGATTGTTAAAGTGTTTTCTGTTACTGAAGGAAAGGAAGTCTTACATTTTTTGAATGATCTCACAAAGGTTTCCCGGGGTGGTTCATTTGTTTTTAGGTTGTTGGTCAATGGAGTGAGGGAAGTTGTTTAGATGTTTTTGGATTGCTGGAAGGGAGGGTGGTAGTAGCTCATCTTTCACATGGTTGATGATTTTGCATTTTTCAAGTTATTGCACATGTGGTGGAGGTTGGTAGGAAGGGAGGGTGGTCATGGTTGCTGGATAGGGAGGGGGGAAGGGAGTAGCTCATCTTTCACGTGATTTTTAATCATTTCACATTGGTATTTGAGGTTGTTCAGTTGCTTTTTGGTTACCGGAAGATGGTGAAAGGGAGGGTTTACATTGAAATAAATTGTCAAACTCAAGGACTTAAAGATAATGACATTAAACCCTCAAATATTTATTTCTGCTAATCTGAAACAGATTAAGTTGAATTAGCTCATTTCTATAACATGGTTGTGCACTAGTACTCATACTCTCAAATGTTACTTGTACTCTCTAGCGGTTCTAATTCTCACGGTTTTACTTATTTTTCTGTGTCCATTATTTTCCATCAGAATCTCTCTTTTTATCATATCTCCCTCCCTTTCTTTTCATTACTGTGATCCAAAGGTCAAATGGTTTCATGTTACAGAAAACACCACATGCGAAACTGCTTAATGGACTAAATTTTTAAGAAGAAATCATTAAGCTATCTCATGTATATTGTAAGGGTACTATTGATATTAATCTAGATGATGATTGCCTCAGAGAGGGAGCAGTGTTGGTGATGCTGGAGGTGCTGCTGATAGAGTTCTCAATCAACTTTTAACAGAGATGGATGGCATGTCTGCCAAGAAAACTGTTTTCATTATTGGTGCTACCAATAGGCCTGATATCATAGATCCTGCATTGCTTAGACCGGGCCGTCTCGATCAGTTAATTTACATTCCTCTCCCTGATGAGGTTTCTCGTCATCAGATATTTGAAGCTTGTCTAAGAAAGTCCCCAGTGGCAAAAGATGTTGACCTCTGGGCTCTTGCGAGGTATACACAAGGTTTCAGTGGCGCTGATATTACAGAAATCTGCCAGCGGGCTTGCAAATACGCCATTAGAGAAAATATCGAAAAGGTATGTCCCAGACTATTGTTATTGTTTTTGATGTGCAATGCGAAAAATAGTCTTTGAGCATAAAAGTTAAATTTTATCGGTATCTTCTTTAGCCACATTGTTTCAATTCATTAAGAACATGTCATGTATCAGTTGCTAATCTTTAACTGGATTCTCAATATTTGAAGGCATGATTTCAGAATGCAAAAAATAGTCTTCCAGCATAAAAGTTAAATTTTATTGATATCTTCTTTATATTGTTTCAATTCGTTAAGAACATATCATGTATCAGTTGCTAATCTTTAACTGGATTTTCAGTATTATTGAAGGCATGATTTGGGGTTTGGTTCCATCAATGTGGGATTTTAAAACATTTGATTAGCTATAGAATATTTATGTGCTTTCATCATTCAGGTTTCAGTTACCATATTTCTGTACCAACCTATACTATGTTCGTGTATGGCTTAAGTTGAGTACAGGGGAAATTTTTCACTATTATTATGATCACCTTTTTTTGTAAGAAAATATGATCACCTTTTTAGAGTCGCCAAGAGTTTGTCAAGAGGTCTCATTGCGTCTGTTGTCTGAATTGAGCTTCAATTTTTGGGCTGAACTTGGAGCATTGCACCTATCCTTAATTTGGTCAAGCTGGCTGAGGCTATAATCACATTAGTCTCCAACCTAATTGTCAAAAGGAGATTTAAGTGTTGATTGTCCTGATTCTCCATGGGGAGGTTCTTACAGAGTCTAAAGTGAGAATTTAAGAGATAAGTAGAGAAAGGACTAGGATTGGTTCTCTGACATAATATTGCTACTCAAATTTGGATGCAGCTAGACAAGGAAGTTCTATCATGCACTTAAAGTGAATGACATTCATGATCCAACTTGCATAAACAGAGAACAAGCTGCACTTACAGGTGGTTAAGAACTTTTGGTAAACAAGAGAAAATAGTTTCAGCACTTTGTTGCATTTTAGCAGTTCAGATGTCAATCTTATAAGTATATCATCAAGATCGAAAGAATCATTTTGAAAGTTATCAGAAATAACATAATGGAATGTTACACAGAATCATGTGGTAAATTAGAATCAACATGCGGGGTAAAAGAGAAAATTTGGTGAAACAGGAGTTTTAGTATCGACCTGTCATAATGCTAATAAGAATATTGATGATAATGATCGTCATCATAAATTCAGTTTGATTAGCTTCCATGTTATGAAGGATTTTAGTATAGGCAGTGGGCTTGTCACGTTATTTTCATGTGATTTAATCTTCTAAAATGTAGTTCCTCTTGTTAAGTGTAGGTTTTACCTTCAATGACAGTTCAAATTAGAATGTGTTGAGAAAAATGTAAGATTATTCATAATTTTTTTTTTTCATGTTCCTTAATAATAGAAGAAAACCTATACAAGCTAGAATTGACACTATATGTGTTTATATTAGAAACATTGCTGAAAAAAGATTCAAAAATACCATGCGTGAGTTTATCTTGTCAATTTACTGGTTTTTTTACTAGCATTCTCATGCCCAATTAGCAGAGATTTGGTTTCTAATCTTGTATAAAAGGCTTTTCAATGGTTTAAGTGTTTTCTATTCAGACATAAAATCCATAATTTCTAACATTTGCTCCAGGACATGGAAAGAGAGAGGAGGCGCCGCGATGATCCAGAAGCCATGGAGGAAGATGAAGGCGATGATGTGGCCGAGATCAAAGCCGCCCATTTCGAAGAATCAATGAAATATGCTCGAAGGAGTGTCAGCAATGCTGATATCCGCAAGTATCAAGCATTTGCGCAAACTCTCCAGCAATCTCGGGGATTCGGGAGTGAGTTCCGATTCACAGAGCGCCCAGAGGCTGCAGCCACCACTGGTTCTGACCCGTTTGGGGCTTCCGGTGGTGCCGCTGATGATGATGACTTATACAGCTAAATGAGGTAACATCCTCTTTCGACAATTTGAAAGATTTCCGAGGTATTTACAGATACACTTTAGCTTGTTACGTTTTATGGTTTTTAATAGCTTATGTGGTCTTAATGAGCATGAGTAGTGGTCCTTGCTATACCTTAACCTCATAATTTAAATAACTGGTATTGTTGCTTTCATGTTGCCACTGTTGATGCTTTATAAGTTTCATTAGGAAAAAATTCATCCCTTTAGGTGGAAACTTAGTATTATTTATTTTGCCTTAAAATTTTGATTTTTTGAATGTAGGATCCTGAGTGATAAAACATGTGCCTTTTTTACTGGTTAGCTGTGGCAGAGTTGGGAATATTAGAGGGATATGAAGTATATTTTATGGATATGTAAAAGATCATAATCTGCTAATCAAAAAAAAAAAAAGATCATAATCAAATGAATTAAAAGTAGTGCAACAAAAACAATTATTAATAATAAAAGTAGGGTAAGTTATTTATAGGCTTGTTTGCTTAGGCATGCCACAGTAAACATATACTTTGTTTTTAAATTATTTCTTTTAAGGGAGCATTTGCTTACGTATGCCACAGTAAACATATACTCCTGCCATGACCCATTTCTTCTGCTTTGCGGGGATGTCGTCAGTAGATATGCTCAAGCGATGTTCACAGATAGCCCTATCAACACCCGAGATATCTTCGGGGGACCAAGCAAAGACATCCACATACTCCGAAAGCAAAGTAGTGACACCTGCTTGCTGGTTTGTATTCATGGAAGAAGATATATTTACAATTTTTGAATATCCTTCTCCCCCACTGATACATTGATATCTCCTTCCCGAGGCATGAGAGGTTGAGACTCCCTCGGGTCCAGATGGTCGACAACGAACTGTGCTGCAATTTGGAAACATCGGGTGGCCTGCCGGAGGTGTCCTCTGATGGTGACAACGTCGCTGGAGGTAGGGAACTTTGCGCAGAGGTGACGTAGAGATCACCATGGAGTTGAGAGTGGTCCTCCCCAGGATAGCGTTGTAGCCTGACCTGGTTCTAATGACCGCGAAGTTCACCAGCTCATGGCGTGGCCGTTGTGGTCGCAGAAAGAGACCGGCAGGGAGATGAATCCAAGCGGCCGGACCCTTTCCCCAGAGAAATTCAGCAAGGTGGTTTCTGTATGTAGAAGGTTCGTTTCCTTGAGGCCCATCTGGAGGAAGGCGGATTCAAATAAGATATCGGCCGCGCTTCCTGAGTCGAGGAGTACTCGCCGAACGTCGAAGTCGGCGACACGGGCAGTGGCCACTATTGGGTCGTTGTGAGGGTTGCCCATGTGGGGGAGATCTTCATGGCAGAAAATGAGTGGGATGGAAGAAGAAGGTTGATGAGAGATGCCGTCCACCTCGACCACCTGTCGGTGCACAGCGGTAGGGTCAACGCTGAAGATGGTGTTGATCGTCCTTGTCGCTGGGGGATAGGACCGCATCGGCTGGCTAGAACCTGGTGGCTGTAGGTCCTGTGCCGGAGCCCCCGTGTCTGCTGGGGCCTTGCCCTTCTGCGCGGCATTGAATGTGGGTGCCATCAGCATGAATTCTTCAAGTTTGCCCTGGTCTGCTAGCTTATCTAGCAGGGCTCTTAATGCGTGGCACTTGTGAAGCTTGTGCCAGTAGTTCCTATGAAACTCGCAGTAATTTTTTTGATCTACTCCGGTCGGTGGCGCTGGTTTAGGTCCTGCAGGACGAACCAACCTTGTTTCACGGCCGCCGCGTATACTTCACTAAGCGGTCAGGAAAAGAGATGCTTCTGCTCGCGGGCCTGCTGCGACCTCCTTTCATCCTTGCCACCGCGGGCCTGCTGTGGCCTCCTATCGACACTGCCACGATTCCTTCCTCCGTGAATCATCGTGGACGGTGTCTCGTCGCCCCGATGTTTCCTCTTCCTCTCGTGGATGGTGTCTCGTCGCCCCGATGTTTCCTCTTCCTTTCCTTCTTGACTCCGGAGACATCGGGAGGAGAAGCCTCAACATCCTCTAGTAATACGAACTTGTTGGCCCTGGCAACCAGCTCTAGGTAGCTTCGAGGTTTGGCCAGCTGCAGAGATTTAGATAGGTTGTCACTCCTGAGTCCCCTTCGATAGTTCTGCATGGCCACAGCGAGGTCCACGTCTTCAACTTCTGCTGCAGCGGCAAAGAATTGGTTGGTGTAATCCCGGAGGCTTTCCTTCTCGCCTTGCTTGATATTGGCGAGTATCATGTCAGAAACGACCATTCGGGTCCGGCCAATAAAGCGGGCGATCAGCTCCCACTTCAGGTGCTCGTAAGAGGAGATGTGACCCCTAGGGAGCTTCACGAACCAACCGAAAGCCGCTCCTTTCAGAGTATTAGCCAAGAGTCACTTGATGGTTCTCCTGCGTGTGCGCCGCGGGTCGCAAAATTGGTTCTGCGCGTTCTAGCCACCATCCTTTTGGGGTCTCAATGAAAGCACTAGAAAAATGTTGACGTAGGATGTAGAGGATCCCAAGAAACACCAAAAATGAGAGAGAGTCCCGAGAGGCAGCGGCACGCAGATGGTTAAGCCTGATGATTAAAGCTTATGAGAGAGTAAAGAGCATCCATAACAGCACACAGAGGTTTAAGGCGGTTCAGGGAGGAGTTCTCTTACGTCCACCGGGCGTCAGTGGAAGATTTTTCACTGAGTCAAAAGGGTGATCGGAAGACCGATACAAAGAGCTTATAAGAGAAAAAGAGAGAAAGAGCTTTCATTTGTTCAAGCTCTTGTTTACAAAGGTGATAGAGAAGGGATTCTGCTCTTGTTCTTATTTTTATTCGATCTGATCGATCCTTGTCGCTATATGTTTCACTTGTCCCCCCTACTTGAAGCATGTTCCAGGGTATTTGTAGGCAGCGGATGGTGCAGTTTTATTCTGATTTTTCAGAAGAAAAGGACGTAAACAAATCCTGGACTCATGCCGTTTTGTCGGCCACTGGAGGGACCAGAGTCAGTAAAAGGAGAGCTTGACATTTGGATCTTAGTACTGTTTCTAGGGATTCGTGACGACTGAAGCATGCAGATCTTTGATCTGCTCGTCTGGAAAAAAGTGTCTTGTACGGGAAACGGCTCGATCGGACCATGCCGATTGCAACAGGTACAGCTGAGGAATCATCGTCATCGATGTTAGCAGGAGATGATCCTTGATCATCGTGGACGATGTTGGGTCGGACCTTCGTGGCCGAAGTTGGAGACTTGCGAGAATAAGAGCATTAAAATAAAGAGTTGGTGTCACCTAGGAGCCACGTGTATGGCTGGAATGCAGCGCTGGGACCACGCGTTAACATATTAAAATTTAACTATATAATTCAGACTACTAGTTTGTCATGCTGGTCTGGAGCTGTCTTTTTTTTTTTTTTTTGATAACGAGCGGTCGTTTAATTTTGATAATATAATAAAAGTTTGATAATTTTTATTTGTATCATATTACTAAATTACAAAAGCTTAATTGGCCATTATATTTTAACAATATGAATTTACTAAATCTAAAAAATTTTGTTTTAATTGAACCAATTAAATTTTATTTGATTAAAAATTTATAATATTATCTGATTGATTTAATTTTTTTAATTGAAAAATCAAAACAAAATTTTCTTCAGTTTAACTAACCGTATCAATCGAATTGACTATTTGTACACCCTTGTATTGATAATATTATATGTACGTAGTTGTTCATTAGTTACATGTCTCATAAAATAATGCTGCATAAGATGTTATTTTGATATTATATTATATTATATACAAAATAATTTTAATAATTATAATATTAAAATGACATTAAATAAAATATTTCCTTATAATTTTTAAAAAATAAATTTGAGAATTGCATATAATTTTTTTCTCCAATTATTTGAATAAAGGCTAAAGAGGAAAAATTATTGTCTTAAATCACGATATCAGTTCATCCATTAAGCGTCCAATAAAGACGCACCAAGTGTGTACTGTATGTATCATGGTGAAAAAATATTAATACTTTTATTTTTTTCTTCCTTTCTTATTTTTTTAAAAAAATTTTAAAAAAATTATTATATTAATTTCACTTAGGCCTTTGAGTTTTACTCGATTTACCATGCAGGTCTATTTTTTTGAAAATATGTTAGACAGGTCTTCAAAAATTTATTGTATAAATCATTGCGGTCCTTAATATTTATTAAAAGTTTTTAATAAGATTTAATTAAATATTTTTCATTAAACATTCCATTGATTGACTGTAAAAATTTTAATTAAAAATTTATTAATTTTTTTAATGTAAAATTACAATTGTATTCCTTGCAGATGCCTTGCGTGGGCGTCGCACACAGGCGGCTGACAGTGCACGGACGCTGGCCAGCGCCCGCGAGCAAGCGATGCATGCACCGCCACGCCCAC
>JAEMOT010004287.1:75872-94372 GCA_019297695.1 Apostasia ramifera
TATTTAAATATATTTTAAGCGAAAATCCTAAAACTTTAATGTTTAGATGACAACAAAGGAAGGAGACATCCGCGACGTGAATTAATTTTAGGACAAATCAGTGCTTTAGTGTAGTATTGAGGAAGAGAAAAATATATACCATTAAGAGTAAAAATATAATTTTAATAATTTACTAACAAAGCATTTTTTTTCAAATATATTTTGATTAAGTTTTAACTCAAATGTGTGTATGTAAGATTTTATAATGTTTTGAGTATGCATAGCGTAATTAAATAAGAATTGATGAGTAAGGCATAAATAAAACTAAATTGTGTGGCAGGTAGGTAATTATCCCAATAATTTAATAGTAATATCTTTTTAAAAATAGAAATGAGTTAAACACAATTAAAAAGCATTATAGCCTTGCATACTGTTTAATAATTGAGCAGTAATATTAACTATATTGATACAATAGAAGACGAAAAGAGAAGCTACTAAGTCTTCACAAGCTAACTTTCATTTTAAATGAGTTGTACACGTATAAAAAATGAAATAATATCAAGAATTAAATAATAAAAAGTGTTAAATAAAAATAATTAATAGTCAATATCATGAATTTAATAAGCAGCTACGTGTTTGCAAATGACTCATTGTGAGTTATAAATGTCATGTATTTCGTTATAATAATTAAATTAATTTTAGCTTCTAATAACATTCGAACTAATTTGCGGTCAATCACATAACGGTTGCTTATTTTTGTTTAAAGTAAAAGATAATTTTTGATATAATATTTTTATTTAAGACTTATAAATAATTTGAAATAGAAACAGCTTTATTTCAAAGTACATATATAGTTTTAAATAAATAGAATAATTATTTACATATCATATAAAATTTTAAATATTACATATATGTCATATTCTTCAAAAACTTTGAATATAGATGTAGAATTTAAAGTTTTGAATGATATATAATTACAACTAAGCTTTAATTCCACTAGTTGGTCAGTTACATAAATTCTTTATTTCACTGCGCTTTATAAGATCACTTCTTATAATTTTTGCATTATATCTTTTTTAGTCTTCCTCTTTCTCTTTGTACATGAAAAAAAATCTAATAACTTGATTTTTTTAATAGGAGTTTCAATCGACTTATAATTTACATATTCAAATCACCTAACCGACTTTCTTTAAGTTTATCTTTAGTTAGTGCAGCTCTAACTTTCTCGCGAATATATTTATTTTTTATTTTATTTTTTCGTGTATACCATCACATCTACCTTAGCATTCTCATTTTTATAATGCTTATTTTATTTGTATATTTTCTCTTTGTAGGTTAGCATTTAACATCATATATTATTACAGATATTACTAATATTTTATAAAATTTACCTTTAAATTTGAATAAAACTTTTTTATAAAATTTACCTTTAAGTTTGTGTGATATATATATATATATATATATGTTAATGCTCCTAAATAAATTTAATTTTTTATCTTAAAATTTATAATTTATATAGAAGTTAAAATATTATTAATTTAATATTAAAATTTGTACAAATAACTTAAAAAATATTAAAATAATGAATTGCGACAATTAACAATCACATTCCAAACTTGCACAAAATAGCTCATATTTTTGGTCAGTTTGGGTTCATCTCGACGCAGTAGTGATTCAAAAATAACTCACGAAAAAAATCAACTCAACTCTAAATAAATCAATATAAATAAATAATCGTATAAAAAATGAGTTTGATGTCCTATCCAAGTAAATGTGTGTGCATTATATGATATCTAGATGAGCATGTACTCGACTAATAGTTAACGTATTTAGCATGAATAAAATATTTAAATTATTCTATTATTTTAAATTATCTTGTAATTTAACTCAAATTAACTTGAAAATTAGTTTGAAATTTAATAAACTCGAATCAAAATTGTATTCCATAAAAACTTCAAACTCTGTTCTAAGCTTAATTAGCTCTAGCTCGAATTTGGTTTATTTAAATTTTTATTTGTATTTTGTTTATACATTTTATAGTATATATATGGACATTTTGTAATTAAAAGAAAAGATATTTATGGGCTTCATGCGATTATCTACAAGTGGGCCGAAAAAAGCCCACTAGGATGTCAGGTCTTGGATAAATAGTTAATGGGCCAAAATAAATTGAAGGATGTAAAATTAAAAATTGCTTTTTAACTGTAATATTCGTGCAAGGTATTAAATATAATTTATTTTTTATTTAGTTAAGTTCTTATGAAAAAAGGGCCTATAATTCTCTTCTTTTTTTTTTTGCAATGGTCACCTCTTCTATCATACCAAAAACTTTTATCGAAGTAAATAGGCCTAGTTTAAAAACAGTTCCATTAATTTAGAATTTTAAAAATATCGCACTAGATACAATCGAGTATTCTTACTTAATCGAGTTTGAGCTACTGATGATTAGTCACCAGTGTAAGTCTATTGAACCTCCTCATTTATTCTTTAGTTAGAGTCACATCTACAGCTTAGATTAATATGTAAATTTATCGGTTAATATTAATTTCCTTCCTTTCGTATAATTTTTTCATATAATGCAAGAATGGAGTTATTGTTACTCAAGCATCAATGGGATTCAATCAAGGTGAACTGAGTTGCTAAATAGATCATAATTCTAACACGATGAGTCAAAATATTTCGATTAATTCAATCAAGAAGAAATTTAACCAGAAGACGCTTAACCTTCAAGTTTTAAGAAAGGAGTATACACAATCTAAATAATTTTTTTTGTTATTCTGGTCAATTATGCTCGAGATGGGGATGAACAATATAATCATAACCCTAAAAATATTGGGTTTACCTATATCTAGTAAATTTTTATTTTTGATTTTCTTCTTTCCATTAAAGTTTATTATATATTCAAACTAAATATAAAAGTGGTACAATTTTTCTCTCAAATTACCCATTGCCTATCATGTTAAAATCAACAGCATTAACCCTTTAAAAAAAATCAGCAACATTAAACTGTGACAACAATGATAATTATTGTTCGACT
Organism: Apostasia ramifera; assembly: GCA_019297695.1. Classification (NCBI taxonomy): domain Eukaryota; kingdom Viridiplantae; phylum Streptophyta; class Magnoliopsida; order Asparagales; family Orchidaceae; genus Apostasia; species Apostasia ramifera. Next base: position 78,889 of record JAEMOT010004287.1, read on the forward strand.
TTAATAATACCGATTTTAGTAATACCGATACAAGGGCTTTCATTTTGTCCCATTTCTTCTATAATTATATGATCACAACTAGACAACTGTTAATTTTGCTTGAACATCAAATATCGATTAAAAATTAAATCAAATTTTTAATTGAATCTAAATTAATTTGATACAAGGTAACTATAGCACTATTTTTATGAATCTGAATTTTAATTAATTCAATCTTGAGCATTTGAGATCTAATCAATTCAAGAAATAAAAAAAAAAACCTATTTATAGTCTAACTTTCAAGCAAAAATTTAGTTAGAGGGTTACCTTGTGAGGGTTACCTTGGGCATGTTTGGCATGAACTCAAAAATGAGCAAAAAAATAAAATAATAATATTTTAAATTTATTATAAATTTTAAAATTTTATTTCACATCCAACACAAATTCTAACCTTAAAAATTAACTTTATTTCACATACAACACAAATTTTAACTTTAAAATCAACTTTATTTCACATCCTACACACCTCCTAATATTAAAATAAATTTCTTTCTCATCAACTCTATAAAATAAAATATTTTTTCTTTTCTTACCTAAATTTATCATTCAACCAAACAAGCCCAAGATAGAAATTTTAATGAAAAAATAAAATGAAAAACTTAACAATCACGAAGGACAAAAATGAAAATTTTTTAATTATGAATATTACAATTCATTGAAGAATTAATATTTATGCCTTCAGAAAATAAAATAAGCAGGAAAAAAAAAATTAATAACTTAGGCTTTCAAAATTTGATACTCGAGTAAGAATAGAACCAGGAATGAAGTGAGTATAAATAATTTTCAATAAAAATTTGAAAATTATGTAGTAGAAGTTAATGAAAATAATAGACTGAAAAACTTAACAATCACGGAGGATAAAAATGAAAAATTTTTAATTGTGACTATTACAATTCATTGAAGTATTAGTATTTATGCCTTTAGAAAATGAAATGAGTAGGAAAAAAATCAAAAAATTGATAATTTAGGTTTCCAAAATTTAATACTCTAGTAAGAATAAAATCAGGAATTGAGTGAGTATAATTCTCAATAAAAATTTGAATAACATTGCAGTGGAAGTTAAGAGGGATGAAGTTAGAATTATAACTTTAAAAATATTATTGATAAGGTGATTATTAATATTATAAGTGTATATACCCCTAAGTAGATTCGAATGTAAGTATAAAAAAAATTCAGAATAATTTAAAAGAGTTGATACAAGATCTAGAACCTCAGAATGAGAAAATTTTATCGGAGATCTAAGATTTAAAATTGATATGTTGAACGCGTACTTAAGAAACTTAATAGATGATATTGTCCTCATTAATAAGACTAGATAAGGTGCTAAGATAAAACTCAAGTTATAGAAAAATATATTAAAATTTAAAAGTTTTCATCTTAGTAGGTCAAAAATCAAATATATATATAAACTATAAATTTAGTCAATATTAAAGTATTTGTAGTGGAGAGTTAATAATTTATGATTAAATTACCAGAAAGAGAGAACGGTTTAGATATCTTTGATTAATTATGTAGAATATTAGTGAAATAAATAATGATGTTATTAATAAGATCCAAATAGGATAATAAATAAAATAGAGGAGTGCTTCTTGAATATTATGCACGTGATAGAAATATTTTACTCAAACTTAAAAGTAATTTTATAGAATAATTGTAAGGTTAGAGATGTTATGCAATGTTGAATGCTGACCTGTATATAAAGTAGAAACACACAAATAAGATAAGTATTATAGAAATAAAAATGCTAAAATAGATGAGCGGGTATATGTAAAAGAATAAAATAAGAAATAAATATATCCATGAGAAGGTTGGAGTGACCTTAATTGAAAAAAATTCAGAGACAATTAATTTAGATGATTTGGATATATATCAATCGTAGGCTGATAGAAACTCCAATAAGAAAAAATTAGATTATTAGATCTTGTCCATATAAAAAGAAGAAGAGAAAGTCAAACAAAAATATAGCAATAAATTATAAGAAATGATCTTGCATATTTGAAGTTAAAAGTAAATTTATTATTTGATAAATTATAAAAAAATAAAAAATTCATATAATCAATTTCATTTAGTAGAATAATAACTTAGTTTATTCTTATTGTTATTATATGAACTACGTAATATTTACTATGTTTTATTCTGAGAGTCACAAGTGTTTACAATGCTGTACATGCCAAGCGAAATATGTGTTAAATTGATTTCATTTTAAATGACTTGAATTGAGTCGAATGATATTGAATCGAGCAAAAATATATTTGATTTTCTAGAGAAAATTTCAGCTCAACCTTTTATTTCTTTTTTTTCTCAGAATGTCAAATTGATTATAAAAAAAAGAATCTCAAATTGCCAGCCTTACCTTGGAATGAACGCATAGTCATAATTTAAAGATACCACATGTGGCCTCGTCCTCCTTCACGTACCATAAACTGACGTGCACATGCAAAGCATACATACATAAATTAGAGAGATAATTTTATGCAAAAATTCTTATAAAAAACTTATGCAAAAATTATATACACACCTACATCATAGCGCTCCGACACATTCACCACGAAGAAATCTCAGATGACCATCTAATTGCCACTGCCTCTAAAATCTTACATAGTAGCTCTTCGTTCACCTGTAATAATTTTTTAATTAACTGCTTATTAAGAGTTAATAAAACTACCAATCAATTTATTATTTGTATGATAGGCAACTCCAAAGTTCAAATCACATTGAAAGATGAACATGTTGGCATAGTAAAATTTAAGCAATCAAATTATTTTATAATTAGTTAATAGTCGGTTTTTCTACTTTCTCTTACAACCAAATGCCCTTCGTCCCCATGGCAATAGCTAATCAATCGGCAAAATTAATTTTATTCTCTGGCTATAAGTTATTATTTCTCTCCTTTCATTATTCTCTTACTATATATGTAACACTTAATTTGTTTGCCTTTTTATCTTAAAATTTCACACACATAGGTAGTTTCTTTTAATACATTGTGATCTTCGTCGACAAAAATAATTTGATAAGAATAGATTGCTATATATATTATCTTCTAAACATGACAGTCATTTTATTTAAGATCTTTGATATTTTATGTGAATGTCTTTATAGAGAGCATTTAGCAAAGAATTAGCCAAAATAATAACAAATTAAATATATGGTAAATATATGTATTGAGGCCAATTTAAGTGATACTTTGAAGATTTCTATTAGCTGGTGGTACCTCCTACCTAGTACTAGTGCCCTTCTCAGCTTGAAAGAAGAATCCCTCCAATGGCCGACACAAAAGACAGTCATGACTTGCATTTTTCACCTAATTTCGGTTTGGTAGTACAATTTTTTTTGATTATATATAGGGACAATTATATATTTATATATATGTATATATATTAAGTTGTTGTTATAAATTTAATTTTAAAGATAAATTAGTCAATTATAATTTTTTACTATTTATTTAAACCAGATGCAAATATTTTTCTTATATGTTAAATGAGTAAAAAATTAAGATAAATTTAGTGTTGATATATGCATGTAAATCTTTCTTAATATTTAAACTACTTACGGAAGCATCTTATGTATATGTATTTTCTTCTCTAATTTTTTTTTTCATTTATAATGACTATAAAAAGCATGCGTATTTTATATTTAATTTTTAAAGCATGTTAATTATGCACAGTGTACATGAATTATTCATTAATAGTACTCAAATTAAACATCTTACTATTAGGTGTCATTTCATTGTATTAGTTTGATATCTATTTAATCCAATCATATTCGAGTAAAATATAAATGGATCAGATCCAGCCTTTCAAATTTTAATCAAGTTTACATCATGGTTTATGAATCCACATCAAAATTAAATTGTCAGCTAATTGAAATGACATATTTTAGATATAATTATTTTATTATCAATTATTCAGTTATCATAATTGATTAAAATCATATAATATGCAGGAGAAATTCTTAGGTGCATGCGCGATAAGGCCCCTTAATTTCAGTGCAAATGTAATTGTTACTTTGATATGCATATATCTCTATATATGTATTAACATTATACATATATTTAAATATATATTTATATATACATACATATGTAATATATATTTTAAATACTTAAATATATTTGCATATATATATATATATATATATATATTATAAATATATATATGTATATAAATACTCAAGTAATTTATATAAAAGTAAATATAGTTATGTACATATGTACATATTCTTGCAAATATGAATGTAATATCATTTACCTCAAAATTGATTAATTTCAAATAAAGATATATGCTTCATATTTTTATACGAAACCTTTACAAATGTCATAATATTGGAGATCGAACATGTAAGAGGGCTATGCGCCAAGTACTGTATAATACCAAATGGGAGAACAAATTGATATCCTTCTATTATGAAATATATATGCATATCTCCTTAGCATCACTTTTATACAACTTGGAAGAACATGTATACACCAAAGCATGTATATTAATTATATAAGGCGGCGTTTGATTCGATGTTATATTGATGCTATGTGATGTTATTTAGATGTCATCTTTTAATTAATAATTATATAATTTTTTAGAAAATAATTTAAAAATATTATTAAACTAAATAATTATTATTTTTAAATAATATGACATAGCATAAAGATAATATTGAACCAAATGCCTCGTAAATAATATGATATTCAATTTTATACTTTCATCTAAGTTTTTTGAAGTCCATACTAAACATCTTGTGCGAAGACATCACTTTTCCTGAAACTCTCTCAATGATTTAGGTGGGAGAAGTGTTTCAACTTTTTTTTTTTTTTTTGAATAGCAAGAAGTGATTAAAAAATGAAGCATTAGGGAGGTAATCAATTAGGTGGTAGATAAGATTGATTCAGACAATTGACAGAAGGAGTATTATTATCCTCAAGGATCTTAAAAGTGGTGTGGATCTGGTCCACTTTGAAGGACAACCAGCTTGCTGGATGTGTACCTCAGATCAGGTCCACTGCACCTAAAACTGTTTTCCATGAAGAAATAACTTTGGTGCTCTCTTTTGACCTTGCTAGTTTAATTTAAGGTTTAAAACTTATATGCAATTTAGGTTTCGCTAGCTCGCAAATTGAAAACATTAAAGTTTCAGTTGAAACAAAGAAACCAGTGTTTTAAACCGGTCTTCACCAAATCTGAAATAAAGCTGATAGAAACTTATTAGTTTTCATAAAACTTAAAATATTCGGTTTAAACTCTAATTAATTTAACTATATATATATATATATGTAACATTATAGATCTATTTAAAATAAAATATTAAAAAGTTACGTATCTTTTATGGAACTTGACTCAATAATAGAAACCTTAATTTTGAGTTTTGACCATATCTTAATATTGTAATAAGACAAGCAGTAATAATTTTAATATATAGCTAGGAACAAAGGGCTGGTTTGGCTTAGATTGCAATATCTTGTATTTTATTGGCCTTATTAATTATCCCCAAAGATCATAGAAAAAGTAATAACTGCTTGGTATATGATCTTACCCAAAAGAGCTAGTAACACATCTTCGATTAGCACTTTAGTGCTAACTTCTTCGACAAGGCAAGAATTCAATTAATTGAGATCTTCGACCAATGAAGGACTTTCAACTAGTCAAAGTTCTTGACCAAATAACATATGTAACCTCCATTCGCACATTAATTTCACAATGTTTGGCACTGAAAAACAATCACTGCATGCCAGTATGACCAAGATATATCTTATTCATCAGTCAGCAACATTCATGAACAAATCATTTAATCCATTATAAGGACCATTTTGTTCCACCTAAAAACTTATATATAAATGCATGTCAACTCTATCGAGCTAGAGATTAGATCATGAACTTCAATTCAATAAAGCTCAAGACATCCAAGTTTTGTATTGCATTCTCTTATAGTGATCTATTCAAGCTATAGAACACCTCGGTATTATGATTTTTCCCAACAGAATTTTCTACGTAAAATTGTTCTCTTGACATTTTCGTCTTTCCTTCATTATTTTCATGCTAATTGTCCCTTAGAGGGAAGTCCATTCATTTAATTAGCCATTGCCAAATTCCAGTGTTAACAATATCAAACATAGACTAAGCACAATTCTTTCACATTTACTAGACTATTTATCTTAACAATATCCATGAAAGGCACCATTAGGCGACTCCAATTTTTATAGAGAAACTTCAGTACTTTGTTTATAATGTGATAATCAATCTTTCCATCTATTGTTGTTTACGCAATAATTATGAATCTCATAGATAGCTAGTAAAACAAACTTCAAACAAGCTAGTTGAAGATCACAATTATTATTAATACTTGTATTTTTGTTTACTTGTCAACTACAAACTTTGAAGATGTACTTCCCTAATTGGATCTTGTACGGCTCAAAGAGAAATAATTTGTAGTACATTTTATTGAAGTTTTAAACACTAGATGACTTCCTTGGTTTGAAGAGTAGTTTGTGTTTCTTTACATGAAACACAAAGAAGCTTTGGATGGTTAACAAATGACAAACTTCTCTGTTATTCCTCTTCTTCGAGAAGAAGACTTCAGAAGAGGCAAACACCTTCTAGATGACCTGCTATCTTCCACTGCCCCTATTGCTGGACTTCACCACTGAATTTCATGATCCATTGTTGATTGCTTAGGGCCTACTCTTGCTATGACTTTAACATTATAGTATATCTATTTCTCAGTACTATTTTCATTGTTTTTTTTAGACTTGGTAGCAGATGGTGACAACTACAATACCAGTATTTTCCTAACCCTCATGAGAGCTTCAAGTAATCTTTTTATAGTGGAAAATTTAAGTGAGCGACTAACTTTTGTAAACTATCGATCGAGAATGCCCTTATACCACTTTCCCACTATGTGCTTTCCTAGTTCCTACAAATGATGCTTATAACGTGGCCGCTTCTTCACATTCAATGATTGGGTCGTACAACGTTTAGCAAACTCCACCATGACTGATCACAAAATTTCTCTTCAAGAGTTTCTTTTTCACACAGAGGACAAACCTTACATCTCTCATTGTGGTTTCCAAGGAAGCCCTATATATTATTGAAAAATTTGTTCTTCAACAAGCCTTCACATTTGAAACTTTAATAAGCTGTTTGTTTCTTTGACTCCTCATTGAACTTCCTCCTTCTCTCTCATATGAAGAGACATCATGCTCTCGTCTCTTACAACCTAAACTTTAAACTCTAAAACGATCCATTGTCATCCTTCAATCCATGCGCATTTGCTCACCATTTTTGCTACTGATATGGTTGGAGACACTTGGATACTTTATTATCTAATGCGGAAGCATTCTTAATTCTCCCAACAATTGGTACATTAATCAAATAAAAAACTCCGTGGCTATTATGGAATTTCATAGAAGAGAAATGGGAAGAAACGCATAAAAATTTAAGTGGTCAGGCAGACATAGCTCATATTATAATAGTATGAGATACTGAGTTACATTAAAGATTAATCATCCCTCTTTATTTTATAATTTAAATATTTATAAGCATATATTGGTATCTCGCCCATGTCTTATTTTTGGTCTAAATTAGATGTCAGAAGTTAATAATCTCCACACTGAAAGTTGGTATGTATCACTGGAGTTAAATTAATTATATTGTGCCAGATATTTCATCAGCAACATACCGCTCATGAATTTCAACAACAGAAATTGAGAAATGAAACTTGAAGAAAAATGAAACCTCTTTATTCCACTTTTAGAAAAGAAAACCGTCGGAATTCAAGCCAAAAGCTTCGCACAAAAAGAATGCTGAATAATTTGGAAAATGGACTGCTAATAATTATAATGCTTCTGATATTCAGTTCATTAATTTCAAACACTAATCAGAAATCAGAATCTGCAGATTTCTGGCATCAGAAATTAAAACTAGAAGAAAGCACGCTTACCAAGAAGAGCGTAGAATCTGAGCTCCTGAGCTGAATTTCCGCCTTGATCTTCGCGGATCTTTGAAGAAATAGTCGGTTCTTGCCGATGCAGCATCATCAAGATTCTCGTTGAAGAAGGCGGGGCCGATCGATCGATCGATCGATTCGATCCACCTTTCCCGCAGATCCATGTGAATCTTGATGACGCTGCAGCTGCAAACGCCGACTGATTTTAGTTCATTCCGATCCTCTTCGACCCAAAAACTCTTGAGCAAATAAGCTGGGAGAAGAAACTGGGAGGGAGCAGAGAAACAGAGACGGCGAAGAAAAAAGGGGAAAACGAGATCAACCAGAAAATCAATCGAGCCAAATCGAGAGCGAATCAATTGATCAGAAAACGATAGATGAGAAGAGAAGCTTTTCTATCGATTCATTGCGGTAGGCGAGAGATCAACGAAGAGAGATCGATACCGATTACTAGCAAGCAGGAAGACGCAGCAGCCGATCTTAGAGTTTCTCGCAGAGAGACAGAGAGAGAGAGAGAGCGGAGGGGGATGGAACAGTTGGCGGACGAAAGAGTCTTGGAGAGAGAAAGAGGCAGCAGGTTAGAGGCGGTATTTATACAGCGGGGATAAGGGTAATTCAGGAATTGTGGGTCGATGGGCGTGTGAGTGGAGGATATTATTAATTTAAGGATGAATTACGACCAAGTCCCTGTAGTTTAACACCCATTGTACATAGATCTCATTTAATGAAATATAAGGTCCGTTTGGTTCACGGGGAAAACCTCCCGTCTTAGTAATTTCTGCAGAATAAAATAAAAATAAAATTTTCATTACTATACATATATATATATATATTGAATAAAATGCAAAGTTTTTTCAGGAAACATAAAAATTGGCTATGTACAACTGTTGTTTCACATCAGGGACCCCAGGATAATTTGGCATTAATTTAAACTTGACTTACTTGACCGGAATTGCTGATCCTGATCCTAATCTTACTTTGGCGAATAAATTATGATTTCATATACTATAAGAAAATTTAATTAAAGTCCAGCAAATAATTTTATATTTTTTAGCAGCCTCAAATTGTAATAAAAATTTCTTTTTTAATATTTTTAATTATACACATAATTCTTACATCATATTCGTTTTCGTATTTGTTTTAAATTTGACGAACACCACCAAGACCATTATATTTATTATTCTTCTATTTAATCTTAATTAGATAAACAGTATTTTTCGAGAGAAATGTCAGTGATGGTTACTATCAAAAAAAATATCATTGATGATTTTAATTTTAATTTATTTTCTTAAAAAAAATTAAAATTATATTTGTGCTATTTGTTTTGTTGGCATAGCATAAATATCACAAGGGTTTTGTGAAGAATGCTTTTTCTAATTTTTTCAACCCTTTCACCAAAATAAGAATTATTTTTCACGAAAATTACCTCATTTCAAAAAATGAAATAGAAATTTATTATGGACTATAAATGAAAAAAAATATGTTAATTATTGTTGTTGACGTAGGAGGTAGGGGATCCCAAGAAACACCGAAAAAGAGAGAGAGCCCCGAGAGACGGCGGCGCGCAGATGGCTAAGCCTGATGATTAAGGCTTAGATGAGAGAGAGAGCATCCAGAGCAATACAAAGAGGTTTACGATGGTTCAAGGAGGAAATCTCCTATGTCCACGGGGACGAGCTTGAAATGTTTCATTATATCTCAAAGAGGATGTCGCTTGGGCCAAGTACAAACATGACTAGAGCTCAGAAAAAAAGGGGCTCTCCTGAACAGAGGGAGGAAATGAAGAAGAAGATCTCTATGTGACTCGTCCTCCTTCCTTTTTTTTCTCTCTTGAAGCTTTGTTCAAGGATATTTATAGGCGGGTGGAAGAAAAGCTCCGCCCGGGTCTTCCGGAAGGAAAAAAAGGTATAAACAATGCTGAGCCAATGCTGGTGGTCTCACCGCTGTCGGCCACAGGAGGGGCTGAAAATAATGGGTGAAGAGTTTGTCTTCTTGGCCGCGCCTTATGGGAACTTGCAGCGGTTGGAGCATGCAGGCCCTTGATTTGCGTGTCTGGAAGAAGTATGTTGTATTGAAAACGATGCGACCAGAGCACGCTGACAGCTATAGATATAGCTGTGAAACATCGTGCTCGATGTAGCTAGGAGAGCTGGAAATTAACATCAGTCATGTAGCATGTTTGAAGGCTCCAAACATCACTCACAATGTTTGAAGGCTCCAAACATCACTCACGATGTTTGGGAGCTCCAAACATCACTCACGATGTTTGAAGGCTCCAAATATCACTCACGATGTTTGGGAGGCTTCAAACATCACTCACGATGTCTGGAGGCAAACACAACTTCAAAAGTTAATGCATGATATTTCAAGATGAAGAAGCGCCACATGAATGGCTATGATGCAGCGCTGGAGCCACATGTCAATAATTATATATTATGATGCTCTTTTTTAAATAATACGAACCATACCTTTTGCATCTAGAACTATGCTCAAGCTAGTGGTAGCTTGGAGTTTGTGTGGCCGTGTTGGTTTCAATTTGAACTCAATTTTTTTAAATTTTGAGTGAAGTATGATAAAATTTAATTAAAATTTATTCGATTTTGAATCGATAGTGAAAATTAATCAAGCCTAACTTTTAGACCTTAGGCCCCATTTGTTTGGCTGTTGAAAATTATATCATATCCCTCACATATCCCAACATAATAACTAACTTTATATCACATCCCTCATATATTCTAATATAATAACTCACTTTATTTCACATCATTTATATTTTTTAATAAAAAATATATATATATTCAAGTTTAATTTAACCTCGTTAAATTTAACCTTCCAAACAAACAGACCTAGGGTCTAATATTAAATTGTAAGATTAGAAAAAATGCTAAAGAGAAACCCGAGTTATGGATAAATACATTAGAACTAAAGGTTTTCATCTTAACAGATTAAAAATTGAATATATAAAATATAAATTTAGTCAATATAGAAGTACTTGTAGTGAAAAGATAATAATTGATGATAAGTTATCAATAAGAGTGAACAATTTAGATATTTTGAACTAATTAAAAAGAATAATGATAAAATAAGTAATAATACTATTAACAGGATCTAAGAATTCATTTGACATATTATGTAATAAAAAAAATTTATTTAAATTTATGGATAAATTTTATATAACTTATAGTCAGTGATGCTATTAGGTACTAAATACTGGCCTATGAAGTAAAAATATATAAATAAGATAAGTATCGTGAAAATAAAAATGCTAAGATGAATCAGTAGGTATATGAGAAAAAATAAGATGAGAAATGAATATATTCTGAGAAGATTGGAATGACCTTAATTGAGGATAAGCTCAGAGAGAGCTAGCTTAAATAATTTAAATATATAAATCGTAAGACAATAGAAGCTCTAGTAAGGAAAATTAAATTATTAAATCTTTTTTATATAATAAATTATTAAATTTTGTCTAAGTAGAAAGGGAGAAAGATAAAAAAATATAATAAAGAACTATAATATTTTTATATATTTGGAGTTAAAACATGATTTAATATTTGATTTAGTGCAATGAAAATAAATGATTCATGTATCTAATCCCACCTAGTATAATAAAAACTTAATTTATTCTTATTTAGTTTAATATCAAATTGAAAATCTCTCATATTATTCCTTATGATTTTTCTAGTTAAGAGTGGGAATTCACATTTGTGATCTAGTTATCATTTATTAAAACTAAGACTTACGCGAAATAATTAAGTTGACCTAAGAATTCAAGGACAAATGAGAGTTTTTCAAAATTATTGACTACTTTAATATTGGACCTAACATCAAAGACTTAAGTAATATTTTCCCTTAATTGTATAATTTAATCTAAATTTAATGTTATTACATGACAATGTTATCTAGATGCTTATCTTATCTATTAATTATTTTTTATTTAGCTCAATTTCAATATATTATGTATATAGAATTCATTGTTCTAAATAGAATCAAATCTCGTGCTCTCCTCTGTCTCTTAGTCTAACTTCCTCAGCTTTTTAACCATCGCTAATTATTAAATAGATTAGTTGGTACCTAAATATTATGCGATATTAGCTAATATTTAAATCACTAAATATCATCTTAAAAGAATAATTTTGTAATTTATGATGATATTATCTTAAATATTTCATCAACCCAAATAATTATTTTTCAAAAATAAAACTACACAACATCATAATAATATAAAATCAACTATCTTTTTAAATACATTTTACTTGCAATTACAGCTTGATCTCATTATATAATAATCATGAGTCATATATATATAACTTAAATATGTATATTTATTTATAATTATTAATAATTTAAATTAAATTTTAAATTAAATAAAATACAAATGAGTTTGCAGTGAGTTTTGATTTTTTTTTTTTTTTTTTTTGACATCGAATTTCTACCAGAATTCCCTGCTCTACTTATAAAATCTACATCAATATCATGTGACTGTCAGCGCGAATATCAAAGCAGATCTTAGCCCTTCTTTTGCCAAATTTTTTTCCCGTAAGGCAACAGAGCCCACGGCCCATCGGGCCCACTCTAAAGAATATTAAAAGCGTAGATTCCCGCAGCATCACATTTCCTCCTGGGGTGGGGCCCGCTCTAGTACCTTCTGACGTGGACACATCATTATTTATTTTGGCCCATATAATTATTATTTTCCCGCACGAATCTTGGCGTATGATCTGGCACTTGGCTCAAAAAGAAATGTCAGCAATTTTATGTTAGAAATTTCTTTAGCAACAGTGTTCTGTAATTGTGATTGATTATGAAATCAGAAAATCATATCTAGAATTTTACATTAATATTATCAAATTCAATTCACTTGAAATCAACTGCATATTAAAAAATTTCCACATTAACCTAACATATATATATATATATATATATATATGCACGAATGATCTAGCAAAAAAAATCAAATAAAAAAACAATAGATTGATAATCGACTTCTGGTAATTGAAACTCGATTGATAGCTACTTGTTGGTCTATGATCCAGGCGTGGTTGAGAACTAGACTCATTTGATAACTCGATGTCGATCAATACACTGGCTGAATATTTCTTTTTTATAATATTGATTTTTATGAAGCTTTTCATTGGAACTAACAATAACGATCTTTATTGCATCATCGTGAATATCTAGTCAAGTATACCATGAATTCACTAATTATATATAATAATAATATTTTAAAATTAAAAACTACTCTAAAATCAGCTAAATAATTAAATAATTTTAGTTGCATTTGATTTGAAGTTATATTTATTATATCAAATTATCTAAATATTATGATATTATATGTCATTTTTTGAGTAATATTTTTATAATTTTTTAAAAAATTATTTAATAATATCATCAAATTAAATAATTATTTTATCTAAATAATATAACATAATATTAAAATAACGTGAACGAATTGTGCCCTTAATCAATTCAAAGAAGTATTCAAGCAAAGACCGATTTATTTGAACTTTCCATCAAATCTATTTCAAAATAGTTAAATGTATCTCATAAATTATAAAAAAAATATTTATGTCTTTTTCAACAAAAGCACACCAAATCATCTAAAATGATATTTATTTGAACTTTCCATCAAGTTATCATCTACTTCTTCATTCCACCATCATTTTATTTGTGGTCTCTTCTCTCATTATGTTCTTCCCTATTCTTTTAATTAATTATGCATATACATTTAATTATTTTTTTTGATAGAAATATACATCTAAATATTACAAAGTAAAAATATTCCTGCATGCTCACAGTTGCATCTATTTATGCTAAAATTTGAATTTATGAAATAAACTTCTAATTTAGCAATAAATATCATAAAATGATACTTATATGATTATCATTTATTTATCATAACAATACTTATTATCATCAAAGTAAAATCAAATCCTCTTTAAAAGAACCTCATTGACAAAGAAAACAAACTTGTTAAATAATTTTGAGTATTTTTAATATCAAACTTCAACTACAAATATAAAAGAGAATACTGAAACACTTTTATCCTAACATAAAGAATAAATAATTATTAAATATTACGTAGGCTATTATTACAATAATTAGCTAATATTGGAATTAATTTGCATGATTATCCTCAGTGAATAGTTAACAATTACAGAAGTTTTCATCTAATTAACTCCATATAGGTGAAAACAAGATATATATTTCTATTCTTCTTCTTCAAATCTCCAACACTGGACTTCTATCTCACGTGAGATTTGGCTTCACTCCACCACCTCTTTTAGTAAGAGCACATGAGCTATATTGCTTACACACATCTAACCTAAAACCCTTGTCTTCCCTCTTTATAGTACAATAGATTTTTATGTAGGTTGTAAAAAATTTCCTATAATCTCTTTTGTGGTACAGACACTTTCGCATAATAATTTTGGCAGCAGCTTGAATGTGATCACTCTAGTTTCTATTGCCATTTGAGATTATATGACTTTCTAGAAGTAGATGCCTTGGGTGCAACTCTTTGAAGATTTCACCTTTGAGATCTTTCTCCTATGAGTTCTATTTGTCCGCATTCTTGACTTTCTTATTTGATGTTACTAAATCTCGTGTTCAAATCTTACTTTAAGTTTCTTTTCGTTGCAATCTCAGTGCTTATGAAAACTTCGATGTGTTTTCTTTGATGTTGATTTTTTTTAGTTGTGTTTCTAACTGAACAGCTCCATTTTTTCTCGTTCTCATAATTAGGATCCAATTTTACTTTAATTCTAGCTTATTAAGTAATGTACTGTAATACAAAATGATTATTAGAACTATAAAGAAAAAATTATTAGATTTAAGGTGCCATAATGTAAATTCAAAAAATTATATATGTCCACTTAGATCACTTCAATGTTTTAGGACAAATTATTGATAGATTTTTGTTTACCTATAATTACATATTAATCTATATTTTTTGAAATCATTTTTCTAAATTTTTATTTTGAAACTGTAAAAACTTATGAGAAAAAAAAATATATAACTAAAGTATAATTATAAGTGAGTTGTAGATCCCTATAAATAATTTACTTTAATTTTTATGAGCTAGATCTAATTAAATAAATTTAAGTAACATTGGCCAGATTGATGTGAAAAACTTTAGTTGGAAATAATTTAGGTTAAACAATTCAATTTTATTTTTTGATGGGAGCAATTCAAAAAATGTTGGAACCTAGTAAGTTTTTCTATAAATAATAACTAAAAATGGCATTTCAATAGTAAACTATTATTTTGAATATTTTCATAAATTATAGATTCATAAAACTGTATCTCAGGTGCATCAAAGGAATCTGTAGGTACATCAAATATAATTTAATGAAAATTTATATTACTTATTATTATTTAATTTAATTTTATACAAATAATTAAATGTATATACCTTATATAAATATATATATATATATATACACTAATATGTATATAAAGATGCATATAAGTATATGTATAATGTTAATTTTTTAATAATATTTTCAGGTTA